>PVKU01017630.1:0-10989 GCA_004027475.1 Anoura caudifer
AAATATGTCCTGTGTTCTTGCCTAAGTGTTGTTATAAGAAGCATGTATTAATCAATCAACAAATATTTGGGTTGCTGCTATTTGTGAGCACTGTTGGAAATGACAGGTGAATCAGACGCAGATCCAGTCCCCAGATAGCTCTTAGCCCAATAAAAAGAGAAAGCTTCACTATGTGTAAGAATAACACAAGAAAGTGTTAAGTGCCAGAGACAAAGCTCTATGAAAGAAAGTTATACATTTTACTAGTAGGTCCGAGGTGGACAGAGACGGCCAAGGATTCCTGAGCCTACTACTGGGTACCTGCCACAGCCTGATCTAACCCCCAACGGATCGCTCATGTCTTATAATTGTGCATACATACGGGCATGCATACATGTGCACACAAAGCATAAAGACATCCAAAAGCTAAGGTGGAGATCATATTTGAAAGTACTGGCCATGGCAAGTCTGTTAGACTGTGAAGCAAAGTGTTCCTTTCGGCTGCAGACAAGCCTAAGTTCACCTGCATCCCCCACCCTCCAAACGCAGGCAGAGTAACTCTCTCTGCCCTGCTCCCCTCAGCTCGCATCCTGGCCTGGGCCTGATGGACTGTAGTGGTCTAAAAGGGAAAAGAACCCAGAAAACATGCACTTAGGTGAAAGCATGTTGAGGAAAGAAAACAGTTTATCCCAGGTCCCCTTGTTGCTGGGCTTTCCGTGAGCTTACTGGGCTATCTGTGGAAGTGAGGGGGAGAGGGGGGCACACTGTCTCCTGCAAAACGGGAACAACCCTCCAGTCCTCTTCAGTTTTGTGGCAGAAAAATGGACAATGAATCCAAAGTCAGAGTTAAGCACAAGAGAGGCTGTAACTCCAAAAAGACAAAATCTAGTAAGTCAAATATAAAGACTTGCACTCATAACCTTCTCGATTTTTATGTTAAAACACCCGTGTTTAGTGCCATTACTCCATAATGACTCTGAGAGTCCACTTTGCCCCTGACCCAGGTCATTGCCACCCCCTCCTCATCCCGACTTAGAAATGAGAGAAAGGACAGAGGAAGAGAGTCTTGATTTCCCATTACAGGAACACGCAGAGCATTGAATGAGATACTACTTAACCCCGTTGGAATCCCTCATGTCTTACAATTGTTTCTTTTGTGCATTTTTGTCCTTCTTACAGGAAATCAAAAAGAAAAATCTTCAGGGCTATCACTATTTCTGACCTAACTCAGAATCAGAACTACAATTCAGTTTCATACGCTGTCAACACACACATTATTTTCTCCATGTGCGAGAACAAACCAATCTCAGCATTCAGAGATCCATGACTACATCTGAAAGGCTTACAGCCATCCCAGTGCCTTTACTGTGAAGGCTCAGTGCACCACCATAAATGTATGAAATGAAGTCATGTATTTTCAATTACTCCATTCATGAAAATGCCTTTTCAAGCACAACTTCTTATTGTGAGGCCAACTGTTTGTTTCATATTGCAGTTCAAGAGCCAAGTTCCAAGGGCAATAGAAGCTTTGCTATGCATCACTGTCTAAAAGGGAGTGACATACCAGCTCAGCAAAGAAGTGGGATTTCACATCCCACTAGTATGAAATCTCCCACATGTCAAGGACAACAGTTTCCGACTTTGCTGAGGGCCACTAAAAAAGTACCGTATCTAAGAAAATTTTCAAATGTTGGCTGGAGATGGGTTTCTCTTGTTGTCTGTTCGGTTTTTTAATTTTGGGGGGGGGGGGATTTTTGACTATAAAGTGATGCCATTGGGAAGATATACCTGCCTGAGAAACAGAATGAAGTATGATAGCTGATGCTGTAGGTGTTGGCCGGTCCAGGCCATTGAATCCCAGGTATAGCTCAGCCAAAAACTTTAAACGGAATAATTCACATTACTGTTGAAGAAATATACAAGGATGGGGAAGCCATTTCTGCTATAAGCTTAATGCGCACAATTTTACCTGCTGTTGGTACTTTGAAGTGGAGACAGTGAGCATCAACGCCTATCTCATCTTAGGGCTGCTACAGTTAGAGAGGCTGTTTCTACTCCCACTAGAGGAAATCAGCTAAAGTCGCCTTCACGCAGCTGGAAGTAGGTGTTCATGAAACAAGAATAGATGGAGGAAGCAGGACATAAATACAAGTTTCATGACCTAAATTTCACACAGGTTACACTGGCCTAGACCATCAAGCTGTCCATAGGAAGGCTGCTCTTCTCCCTCAGACATGCATTCAATCTAATGAAATAAAGAATATGTTGAGGGTGTTTAGGGAAAACATTAGAATTGCTCCCCAGGATGAAAAAAGAGTAAACTAATTCCTTTAAAATGTCATAAAAACCACAAACACAGCTACCCGAGTAGGTTAAATTAGTATGCATAGGCTTCCAAAGTCACAGGTAAAATGTCAGGTTTAACCACGGGATGCTTTATTGAGAAAATACCTGTTATAGAGCCACAGCCTAAAATCTCTGATTTTACCCAATACCACTGGAATTCAATACCAGATTCTTCTCATTTTATCAAAGTATATAATACCTAGAAAAAAAATCATTGTTCATACGACTAAAATACAGTTTTGTAACAATCCCTCACGCGAGCAAACTGTCTCCACCCAGTAAGGCCATTTTCGATATTGCATACACAAACAGCTCAGCAATTAACACTAGCCATGGATGGGCGCTTTACTATCACTGAGGCCTTAGACTTAACACTCTGAAAGTATAGGAACTTTGAAAGGTAGCCCTGGACGGGTAGCTCAGTTGATTGGAGCATCGTCCTGTACACCAAAAGGTGGTGGGTTCAATCCCTGGTCAGGGCACATACCCAGGCTGTGGGTTTGATCACTTGTCAGGGTGCTTACGAGAGGCAGATCCACCTTTCTCACTCACATCGATGTTTGTCTCCCCCACCTTCTCTCTCTCTAAAGTCAGTAATCATATCCTCAGATAAGAATTTAAAATAATAAATAAAAATTTTTAAAAAATTAAAGATTTTATTTATTTATTTTTGGAGAGGAGAACAGAGGGAGAAAGAGAGGGAGAGAAACATCAATGTGTGGTTGCCTCTTGAGTGTCCTGCTACTGGGGACCTGGCCCACAACCTAGGCATGTGCCCTGATTGGGAATCAAACCAGCAACCCTTTGGTTCACAGGCCGGCGCTCAGTCCACCAAGCCACACCAACCAGGGCAAAAAATAAATTAAAAAAAGAATTTTAAAAGTAAAGTGACTTTGCTTACCCTAACTAACCAACTTTGTGAATTTTGCAGTCTTTTGCCTTATCCTGCAGGAAATCTTTGCTGTTTGCGTTAGCAAAGTAAATGTGTAGTTTTATTTCCTTGAATCTTACTTGTCTCTGGAGACTTGCATTCAATTCCGTTCTACACCTGTAGACTGAAAGGATGTTTCTCATGTATGTTGTTCAGGTTTCATCTTCCTGCATGGTCATGAGAGAAAAACTGAGAAAAATAAAACCAAAGACTTTACTGGCAAATACACAAAATCTAATGTTTTCTTTTATAATCTAAGAATATAATTCTTTAGTAGATCTAACCTTTAGTCCAGCTAGCCTCTTTTGATGCTTCCTGTTTATATGCAAGTTAGTATGTTTAGATTATTAAGGATTTCACTTTACCTAATCTTAGCTAAGGAACTAAAACTACATAAACAGGAAGACTGAAAAAAAAATAATTTATTAAATAGACCCAGGTTAGATCTGGGGTTAAGCTCAGATTTGGAAAAGAAAGTGACTAGCTTTTGTGCAAGTATGTATATTCTTTTTCCTCTGTAGACTATTTTAAAACAGTGCATGTATAGTTGAACTATTTTGATAGAGAATAGTGTAGGATTTCTCAAATACTATAGACATAAGAAAGTCCATCATCCATCCATCATTTAAAAAAATGATCCATCCATCATTTAAAACAAAGTATAACTATAAATATAAAATTAAAATGTCAGATCATCAGACCCCAGTCTACTAAACATGTCAGATTGATCCTAAAAGTGATGAGAGGTTTTGAAAAGATAAGCTCCTTTAGCCCTGGCTGGTGTGGCTCAATGGATTGAGCACTGGCCTGGGAACCAAAGCATCCTTGGTTTGATTCCCAGTCAGGGCATATGCCTGGGTTGCAGGGCATGTCCCCAGTTGGGGGTGCACAAGGGACAACCACACACTGATGTTTCCCTCCCCCTCTTTCTCCCTCTCTCTCTAAAAATAAATAAAATCTTTGAGAAAAAAAAAAGAAAAGATAAGCTCCTTTAGACCTGCCCATGACTTTGTTGCTTTTGTTGTCAGTTACTAATTTCTTAGAATGCCTGACACAGTCCATGATGATATACAAGATCAAGTAATATTTGATATATTTTTGGCAGCAACAATGTATCAGATCATTCCAAAATAACACATTCCAGGAATGACAATGAATGAGTAGAAAGTACTCCTGTTTGGAAGACTCAAAAGAAACATCTTTATAATGTTAATTCATATTTTGATAAGATTATTTAAAATACACCCCTGATTGCAGGAGTGGATAAAGATACACATGTTTAAATTCTTCTAAGCAACAGTTTCACAACACAGATAGTATCTCAAAGAATAGGTCCTTAAAAAACAAACACTTTCTTCTTCCAAATTATTTTGTTTTTTCATGCCTGAATAATGATGCCATACCTTCAACATAAATTTTTGGTAGATTTGAGAAATTGAGAAAAATAGTGATATAAAAAAAGGTAAACCCTAAATATATTCCCATTAGTAATGTGTGCATTTCATATTCTTTTGTAACACAGAAATTTAATTCATCCAAGTGAAGTTTATAATTAGTCTGTCATTTTCTTAAAGTTATTCTGTCAGTGAAGATCTGTGGTTTAAACTTCTTAAGATTTTCTTTGTCATTTTATACTTTTGAATGATTTTTTTCACCTGCAAGATTTCCCATACGTTGATCACAAACTGAGGAGCACTCCATTTCCATGTATGGTCTCGTTAGGCAGTCAACTTGCCTCTTTACCTGTTTGTTTTTGTTGTTGGGGTTTTTTGAAGAAGAAGAAAAACATTTATGCAAATTTTGATACTTTCTTCTTCAGGATCTATTTTCTGATGTCACAGTTGTCACTGAACTAATTAGAATTTCTCAGCTGACATCAGAAATAGTGGTGTTAAAAATAGTGCCTTCGGTGTTGCACTAGTAGATATGCTCTTGTCTCTCATCTTATACTAAATATTCCACATCGTGTCAAAAAACTGTCTTCCTAGTCCTAACTTACTAACTTTTCATCCAGACTCGATGCTGAATTTAATTCAGCGTTTTTTTAATTATCTATTGAGATCACTGTTTTTCTCATGTGAATTTTTAATGTGATCAATTTTGGCAAATTCTTCTAATACTGAATTGTCCTTGAATTAATGGACTTTGGACTACTTTGTTCATATAGCAACCAGCTTTTGCACAATCTTCTGTTTGGGGAAGATTATGCATTATTAAATCTGTGAATCTCCAAGTTAGAAGCCAGAAACTCATTTCTTCAGTCTCCCTTACAAAGCGAAGTCTCAATACATAACCAAGGTCAGCTAATTAGATACACATGTGGAACAAGCTAATGTCAAAACCAATGCCATGGAGAAGCAGGTATTGCATAAATACTTTCAATCTGGCCACATGGTCAATGGGAAACCCAGCGGTAAAAGGCCACAATGGCCAGGCTCCCTCCACATCTCCCACATCAGCAGCACAGACATGAAGCCTGTGCCCACCAGAAAGACCAGAGAATCTCCTAGAAGCAGCCACATGGCTGGGTATGTGGGAATCAGCTCCAGGGGCAGAGACTTGGGCGCTGAGAAAGTCTGTAAGCTACACCCAGTAACTTCATTTCTAATAAAGCCAGGCTGGATTTTGTGTTACAACTGATTAAATCAATAATTTCTGATTAAAATGATTTACTGAGGACTTCAGTTCACTAGCATTTTACCTTTTTAAAAAATATCCTTACCCAAGGATATGTTCATTGATTTTTTAGATAGAGAGGAAGAGGGGGAAAGAGAAGCATTGATTGGTTGCCTCTGGCACACACCCCAACTGGGAATCTAACTCTAACCCAGGTATGTGACCTGATGGGAATCAAACCTGCAACATTTTGGTACATGGGACACTGCTCCAACCAACTTACCCGCCTGGCCAGGGCTGCCAGCATTTTATTAAGGATATTTTTACAAGGTGTAAACAAGAAAAATGGCTCTATAATTTTCTTCACCAAGGTGAAATAGAGTGAAGGTTAGTTTTGTTAAACATTGATATTTAATGTTGATAAAATGAATTAATATGTGACTTCAGTAAAATTTGAGACATCTACCATTTTTTCTACCCTGAAACAGCTGAAATAACTGGTGAATTTTGTTCCTTAAATATGTGACAGAAAATCTCTTACATATAGTTCTTTGATTCTTATACCATAGATATAGATCTATTTAGTTTTTAAGATTTCTTCTTCAAACAGTTTAAACAATTAATTTTTAAGTATTAATTTCATTTACATTTTTATATTAGCAAAAAAATCTCAATTTTTAATCTCTCTACATCTGACTCCCTTACAGAGCATTTTCAATTTACCTTCCTTTCAACAAATTTTTCAGGAACTTTTTCTATTTTATTTTTCTTTTCCATTTTTTAATTAAGTTTCCAAAAAGCAGTGAAATGGTAGAGAATGGCAATGATAGTGATGTCCTCTGCCTGGCAAAATAATCTTGATTATTATTCCAAAAGAACAACCTGAAATATGGGAGGGATGCTTTATACATGAAGGGGACCCCAAAAAACAGAATCACCTTCTCTGGAGGGTGGGGCCCTTGTAACACAGGCTTCCCCCACTACATGAGTGCTCTGGGAGCCATCTGTATCAGTGTACCAGCTGGTGGTGTTGTGAGAGGCTGCCATTTGCTTCAGTGAATTTTTTGGAGACTCTTTCAATGCATTTGCCCATTTCATGATGGGTGATTAATAAGTGCACCTGCCCATATCCTGCTGAGTGTTCAGCAGTTTTGACCCAAAATGGCATGACCGCCATGTCTCACCCCCCCCCATTCACTCAATCTGGTCCCAGAGAACTTTCTGTTTGCTTTCCTGGATGAAAAGTCCTCAAAGAGAAACATTTTGCCAATGTGCAAGAGGTGAAACAAAGGCAGAAGCACCAAAAGGCATTAAAACTGACAAATTCAAAAACTGTGGAAAAAAAGTCTCAATAGGTGTATTGTATCAAATGGACAGTACTTTAAAGGTGACTGAATTTTAAACATGGAAGAATACACAATTTTTATAAATAAATTCTATTTTGAGGGGGCTTCCCCTGTATATAGTATAATTTTATAAGTAAATAAATTTTAAAAACTAAGCCTCAGAGAGGCTGGAACTTGCCAAAGTGACTCAAAATAATGTGTTCCCTTCTGATGCAGAGTTTTATCACTTCTCATTTTGCACAAAGATTAAAATATAATTAGACTACTACCATTGGTTGATGTGTCTGTCTAATAGGCACTGTTCTAATGCCTTCTTATTTGACTCTCATTTAATGAAAATAAAACCACTATAACAGTACAATTATTTTCCCATAATTGAAGCACTAAAAATAGTTAATTCACCTCAGGCAAGGGAAGCTTGGAACATAGGCCCAGTTGTTCCTCAAGATGTAAGTAATGGGCTAGTGTGTAATTCAGAAAATATAATCTCAGCATTTATGTCTCAGTAAATTATCCAGAGGAAGGAAGGAAGGAAGGAAGGAAGGAAGGAAGGAAGGAAGGAAGGAAGGAAGGAAGGAAGGAAGGAAGGAAGGGGAAATAGAAAAAAGGAAGGAAGGAGGGAAGAGGGACAAAGAGAGATTGTATTTTATAATACTCTGCTCCTAATAATGTTTCATTTCTTTGTTAAACAGGGAAATTGTACATGATGCTTGTTTAAAATGGCATGACAGACTTTATTCAAGATTTTATCATCTCATACCTGTCCGAATGGCTATAAATCAACAAACAAGTGCTGGCGAGGGTGTGGAGAAAAGGGGACCCTAGTGCACTGATGGTGGGAATGCAGACTGGTGCAGCCACCGTGGGAAACAGTAAGGAGTTTTCTCAAAAAATTAAAAATGGAACTCCCTTATGACCCAGCAATTCCACTTCTGGGAGTACATTCAAAGAAATTTAAAGCATTGATTTGAATGAATACATGCACCCCTATGTTCATTCTGTGTTGTTTACAATAGCCAAGATTTGGAAGCAGTCCAAGTGCCCCTCAGTAGACGAGTGGATAAAAAAAGCTGTGGAACATAGGAAAAGGGCTCATGGACATGGACTGCAGTGTGGCGATTGCTGGGGGGAGGGGTGTATAAGGGAACTAAATGGTAACAGAAAAAAATACAAAAAAAGATTTTTCAAAAAAGCTGTGGTCAGTTACACAATGGAATACTATTTGGCTGTAAAAAAGAAGGAAATTTTACCTTTTGTGACAGCATGGATGGACCTGGAGAATATTATGCTAAGTGAAATAAGCTAGTCAGAGAAAGATAAGCCCCATAATGATTTCACTTACATGTGGAATCTATGAACAAAATAAATAAACAAAATAGAAACAGGCTCATGTATAGAGAATAGACTGATAGCTGTCAGAGGGGAGTGGAGCTGGGTAAAAAAGGTGAATGGATTAAGTGAGGAAAAAATGATCAACACAGACAACAGTATGATGATGACCAGAGGGACAGGGGGCCTGTGAGGGGAGGTAAAAGAGGGTAAAGGGGGGATAAATGGTGATGGAAGATTTGACTTGGGGTGGTGAAAATATAATAAAATATACAGATGATATATTAGAGAACTGTACACATGAAACCTAAGGAATATTATTAAGCAATGTCACCCCAATAAATTTAGTAAAGATATTTTCAAGGATGAAGGAAAACAACAAAAATGAGACCATTGCAACAGCGGTCAAGGGGGAAGAGAGACGGAACGCAGCCCCACTGGAACACAGCGGGGCTGGGTGCTGTGATCGGGCTGCGTCTGTGTTTGGTAATGGGTGCTTATCGCAGTTAGCTTCCTCCCTCACGCGGAGACCGAGAGACCGGGGCCTAGTTTCTTCATGATAATTCCCAGGTCTTTGAGAAAGACATGCCTGAACTGTAGACAGTTTACATGGAGAAGAGGCAAAGGAAGAACGCACAGTTGTGGTCAGAGGCCTCCAGCCTGCACAAACGCTTCCAAAGTTCGGGCAAGGGGAGACAAACAGGAAGGCAGTGTTGGCTTCGCGAGGTGTGTCTTTGACCCCTAGGTACGTCTGACAGTACCACAAAATAACATCGACTGCCAACTGCATTTGACAATTAAAAAAAAAAAATGTTTTTAAGTCTTATTGGTCATCTTTGTTTCTGTAAAGCAGATAAACCTGCCCCAAACCTCATCTATCTAGCTGTCAAGATCTTTTAAATCGTAAGTGGTCGAGGAGGGGACCTTCCGCTCTTCAGTGTTGAGGAAGAATTTCCAGTGTTTAACAAAACTTAGAGCATTTGGGGGGGACCTGTCCCACGCTAGACACCACTCCCTGCCTGCGTTCTCCTGGTCGCTCGTAGAAGCTCCACAGCACCCTTGCCAGTCTGTCTGTCCCCTGGGATTTCTTCACCGACCTCTGAGGTCACAGCTCTTGGCAATCTCCAGATCGCACTGGCTGTCTGAGACCCTCCTGCGATCTGCCCTGTGACCCATGATCCCAGAGGAAAACATCCAAGTGTCAGCAAAAAATAGAACTTTTTTCCTCTGAAGAATGGCCTGCCTTTTTGCCTTTCTCAGCCTAGGTTTTGTGAAAAACAAAAGTATAAGTGGAGACTATTTTCTGAGTACTTAGCAACATTTGCTTTTGGTCGGCCAACACAAAATTCAGAAATAAGAATCTTGGAGCATAACATAAAGCTACCTTCAAAGATGCAAAGCATGGTAGTTCTTTACATTTCTTCCAGATTCGTATTTCCTATGGCAGAAAATAAAACAGAAAATAGTAGCAAAGTATCCTGCCAGATATACACATATATATGATATATGTATCATACATATCATATATGTATGTTCCTTTATCATTTGTTTTGATTTTTCTGCATTTTCTATGATAGCCAACAAAATATGGATTTGAGATGAAGAAACAATAGAAGTTAAAAAATCATTAAATAAATATAATAGAAAGAGCTTCATGTCAATAATTTTAGCATTCTCAGGGTATTTTTTTTTTTTTTTTAGGAGAAAACTTGAAATGAAGAGCTAATATGCAGCTTAGGCATAGCTATCCAAAAATTTTTCTATAATAGTCTTATCTACAATTACCTTAGGAGAAATTTAATGGTGAAAAGTCATGTATTGACAGAAACTTAGGCACACCCTGGAACATTCTAGGACAAAAGTGTCTATAATAAGCTATGTAATAAGCTATGTATGTCTTTCATGACAAAGTATCTGCCACAAATATGTCTCCAGCTTCTCTACCAAGATACTGCCACAGCCTCAACTATTGAAATAGTTCAGTAAACATTAGTCTAGTAAGCTATTCTCTTTAAAATTGTGCTTCAAATAGTAAAGAAAGCTCTGCATTCTATGGGGAATTACTTATACAAAAAAAAAAAAAAAGCTGCTACTGAGAATAGAACAAATGTGCCATATTGCAAAGAGGTTTTCATATTTTCATTGGATATCTTTTTGTCCCCACCCTCCCAGGGCTTGCCCCTGGGTTCCTGAAACAAAGTTTCCAACTAACTAAAAGGAAGTCCTGTCTAGATCAGATAACATCAGGTTTTTCTTATCTGAAGGATAACATTTCTTATATTTCTTGTTAATGTTATAGAAATATTTGCTTATTTCAGCTAGAATTTCATAGTTCACACAGTGTAGTTCCTGAAATTAGTGATCAGGGAAAGCAGCTCTAAGATAACTAGTGATGCTACAAATGGCTACTTTTTTTATTTTTAAGGATCAAGAAAATTTTTA
>PVKU01017631.1:0-10983 GCA_004027475.1 Anoura caudifer
GCCAGGAGGTGAAAGACAAATACCATATGATCTCACCTTTAACAGGAACCTAATCAATAGAACAAACAAACAAGTATAATATAACCAAAGACACTGAAATTGAGAACAAGAGAGGAGAGGGAGAGGAATTTCAAGGGAAAAGGGGAAAGGTTTAGAGCAACAAGTATGAAAGACACATGGACAAAAGCTGGGGGGGGTGGAAATGGGAGGGAGCTGGGGAGGGTTGGGGCAGTGGGCTGGGATGGGAATAGAAGACAGAAAACTGTATAAGAACAACAATTAAAATAAAAAAAATAAAGGAAGAAAAAAAAAAAAGAAATGAGTCCATATCTATAAAAGATACCATGAGAAAAAAAGAGAGAAATGTTCTATAATCTCAATGTGGAGAAAGCCTTTTATGACTCAAAATTCAAAACTCATTTAAAAAAGAAAAAACAAGAAAAAAATGCACCTCTACATGGCAAAAATCATTATACTAAACACTAAAGCATACATGATAAACTGGGAAAAATATTTATGAGTTTCATTACAGCTTATCTCTTTAAAACATAAAATATTCCAAAATATGTATGGAGTGTTTATGAGAATATTAAAAATGTGCAAATGGCTATTAAACATATGGAAATACATTGATTTCACTCAAAATAATGGAAAAGCAAATTATAGGTAAACTGAGAGCAATCACTTAGTCAACACATGTACCAATTATTATTGAAGGAACACATAAAATTATCATAGTTGCTGTGCACAGATGACATGCAAATTCATGCAGCATTCTGTAGTAAAACAAACAGAGATACCATTTTTAACCATCAACTTGACAAAAATCCAAGATCTTTAAAATACTCTCATTGACAACTTTGTGGGAAACAGAACTCTCATTCATTGATAATGAAAGTATAAATTGGTATAATGTCTATGGAGGACAATTTTAAAATTTCTGTATATATATTTATAAAGTATATACCCTGTGAGCAACCAATTCTATTTCTAGAAATATAACTTACACATATGTTCACATACATAGAAAATTATGTATGTATAAGGTTTTCATCATGGTAGAGATTATAATAGCATCATTAAAATGTCCATACTACTTAAAGCAATCTATAGATTAAATGTAATTCCTATCAAGATTTCAATAATGTATTTCACAGAAGAACAAATATTTCAAAAACTTATATGGAAGCACAAAAGGCCCCGCATAGCAAGAGTGAACCTGAGAAAGGAAAACAAAGTTAGAGGAATCACCCTACCTAAAGTCAAACTATACTATAAGGCCACAGTAATCAAAACAGTATGGCACTGTCATGAAATCCAGCATAGAAAAACAGAACAGCATAGAGTCCAGAAATAAACCCACACTTTTATAGTCAATTAATATTTGACAGAAGAAGATAGTTCAATAGGCTAAAGATAGTTTCTTCAATAAATGGTACTGGGAGAATTGGATAGATATGTGTACAAAAATAAAACTAGACCATCTTATTATACAACATACAAGAATAAATTCAAAATGGATCAAAGACTTAAATATTAGACCCCAAACCACAAAAATCTTAGAAGAAAACATAGGTGGCATATTCTCACACATTGCTCATAGAACTTTTTTATTGGATATATCTCTCCAGGCAAGGGAAACAAAAGAAAAAAAATAAACAAATGGGATTTCTTCAAACTAAAAAGTTTTTGCATGGCAAAGAAAATCATCAACAAAATAAAAGCACAATCCAGAGAAAGGGAGAACATATTTGCCGATACACCTGATAAGGGGCTAATATCCAAAATTTATATAGTACTTACAAAACTCAATAACAAAAAAACAAACAACCCAATTAAAAAATGGGCAATGGACCTGAATAGACACTTCTCCAAAGAGGACATACAGATGCAAAGTAGACATATGAAAAGATGCTCAACATCACTAGCCATCAGAGAAATGCAAATTAAAACCACAATGAGATACCATCTCACACCTGTCAGAATGGCTCCCATCAATGAATCAACAAACAACAAGTACTGGCAAGGATGTGGAGAAAGGGAGACCCTTTGCACTCTTGATGGGAGTGCTGATTGGCATAGCCACTATGGAAAGCAGTACAGAGATATCTCAAAAAATTAAAAATGGATCTGCCCTTTGATCCAGCAATTCCTCTTCTGGGAATATATCTGAACAACCCAAAATAACTAATTCAAAAGAACATAAGCACCCCTATGTTCACTGGGCGATTTTTCACAGTCCTATTTGTGATTCCTATTTGCTTTTATATACATAAAAATCTGTCTGGAAAGATACACAGGAATGCAACACAGTAACATGTGTTTAAGGAGATGCTGGGAACTGGGCAAATGAAAATAGGGTTGGGAGACACTGCCTTGTATAACTTTTTCTACAGTTTGATGTTAGAAACTTGTAAATTCTACTTAAAAGGTGAAAGTATTCAAAGAATACTGCTAGGAAATGAAGAGAAAAAAATTCCCTAGCCTGGGCAAGAAGGACATTTCTTAACTTGAATGGCAATAGTCCTTACCATCTCTAAAGATGTTCATGGGCAACAGTTTGTGTACCAAAGGAAGGTTACAATTCTGCATAACTGATCTTGCTAAAACTGATGGATCTACTGCTGTGTACTTAGCAAGAAAATATATCAAAGGCATGATAAAAAAAGCTTTTACTGGACCATACTATTACCCATTACAGCTGAAATTAACAATAGGTTCATTAGTCAATGTCTTCTTAAAAAATGAAGTGCATGCATCCCCCTAGTTGAGAACCAGTGCATAAAAGGCCCTGCTATTATCAGGTCAATAGAATGGTGGGCTCAGCTTTCAATGAGCTCATTGTTTTCTTGGCCAAATAAGCCATGAATATGAATACATGTGACTACAAAATTAGGAAGTTCAAAAGGTTGTGAGAGACATAATGTGCCATGTGTTCTGGGGAAGACAGAGATGACTTCCAACTGGAGAACAGAAAGGAAAAGATCAAGGGAATTTTGGCATTTAAGTGAAGAAAGGGGCCAAGAGGTTCTGGGAGCCAAAGGGCATACAGGTGGAAAGCATAACATAAGGAGAGGAAGAGAAAAAGAGGACAGAGAGAAAAAACCCAAATAGTTCAATATGGCTTAAGGATATGGTATTTTCAAAGTGAAATCATTGGACCCAGATTATAGGGCCCTGAATTGCAAACTAAAGAGTTTGGGTTTTATTTCTTCTTTTCTTCCAGCTAATATTCCATTGTATATGTGTACTATGTCTTTTTTATCCAATCATCTATTGAGGGACACCAGTTGTCTCCATGTCTTGGCACCATGAATAATGCTGCAATGAACATGGGGTTGCATATATTTTTGTGAATAAATATTTTCAATTTTTCTGGTATATACTCAAAAAGATGAAATATAGCCATTTTCAACAATAAAGATGGACCTTGAGAACATTGTGCTAGGCCAAATAAGTCAGACAGAAAAAGCCAAGAACCATATGATTTTACTCATACATGAGATTTAAAATTGAAAGCAACACATGAACAAATAAAGCAAATAAACAAAAACTCATAGACAAAGACAACAGTATGGTGGTTATAGCAACATGGGAAGTGGAGGGTAGTAGAGGGTAAAGGGGGTCAAATACATGGTGACTTGAGATTTGACTTTGAGTAGTAAACATGCACAGCAAAATACAGATGATGCAACACAGAACTGTACATTTGAAACCTATATAATTTTATTAACAAATGTAATTAAAATGAATTTAATTTAAAAAGACTGGGTTTTACTTCATGAAACTAGGAAGGTTCTAGAAGTTCAGGAGAACAGGAATAACAGCATCCAAATAGTCCATTAATAAACCTGACCTGGCAATAAGTTTGTAGGTTGGGTTGGAGGAAAGGTTTGATTGTGGGGAATGGAGAACAAGTTAGAATCTATGGGAGAAGTGCAAGTGAGACATAATTGGAATCCTGACATGGAGGGTGCACAGAACAGGTGATGTCATAGGATTGTGTGAAAAAGTAATGGGGAATCAATAAAAGCTTGCTGTATGAATGAATGATTAAATAGAGGAATAAATGAATTGAAGCCAGGCAGATGGAAGCAAGAAGGAACTAAATTTCTTTCCTATTTCTGAATTAAGTTATTAGTCAAGCCTGCATCCACTTCTCTCTCCAGAGTCTCTTTTCCTTGCCTGCCACTCTAACAGGAAAAACAGAATCAAAAGCCTGTTACTAAATGGGGAAGGAAAAACCTTGACTCTCCTGTTACATTTCTGCTCTTCCTGGTAGCTTTTCTAACCAATGGGGAAAGGCTAGAGTGCATTACAGAGGAATGTGGCTTCACAGATGTGCGTACACTGGATTCTCAGTTACCTTAGATGGCATTTGGCCTAATTATTTTCCTTGTAGCCACAGAAAATGATGGGATAGATATGTTAGACCAAATCAGGAAATGAGGAAGGATTAAGGATCTGCTTTGACTCATCTGTAACCACAGGGTTTAACCTGGATGCTCTTTCAATATGAATGACAAAAGATGTTTGGGGAAGTGATAGAGGAAAAAATATAAAAAGAAAAAAGCAAGGAAGCAAAGAAAAGAAGAGAGAAAAGAAGAAAAATGGAATTAAGAAAAAAGAAATCAGGAAAGAAAAGGAGAAATAAAAAAGAAGAAAAAATGAAAACTAATTGTTTTGAAACTTCCCTGTTGAAAGACTTTCAGATATTTACACATCATAATAAAATGAAATAAGCATTACACTTTTAAATTTTATGGAGGAATCACCTACATGATGATGATCTTTATGATGATGATGACAATTATATCTCAAGCTTTTTATAAGGTCAATTCCTTGGGCAACAAGATACTGTGTAATTGATTATGACAAGAAAATGTGATTACTGTGTGAATGTGGACTGTTTGGGGAAAGATGTTGTTAAGACCATTTATGCTTTCTTTTAAATTCAACTGATCCTGCTGTGCAGACGGCACTTTTAGCAGTTTTCATCAGATCAGTTTCTATGGAAATTTCAGGCTGTTTCCATTGGATAAAGTCAACAATGCCATGGGAACAACCTTTTTGATAATGAAAAGTTTCTTCTCTGGAGGTGTGATTTGCTTTATTCCTGAAATGGGACACAACACACTGACAACTTAAAAAATTCCTCCACAGACATTTACAACATAAACTGTCCATGCCATAGTTCTCTTCAAAATTCTGTGAAGAAGGAGATTATATACCCAAATGCCATTTTTACAGTTACAGAGTAAAGAGAAAGGGAAATAATATAATAATCAGGATGAGGCACTGAGTGTCTTAACCTAAATTTAGCCATTAAAACCACACATAATGCACACATGTGCTTCTTATGTGGCATTTCCTCCCTTAAATACATGACATGGCCTAGTTGGGCAGAGAAACCCTCCCTCCCTCTTCATACTTTGTCACATCGATTTGCCACTCTATCCTACAGCCCAGAGTCCACAGTGTTAAGAATCACAGCTGCTTGAAGACATCTTAGCCTTCAGTTTGCAATTGACCCTAACTGGAGAAGTTCCCAGATGACAGAAACAATGTATGATGAAGGTTGGACTGGGAAGAAGTATTTCCTTATGAAAATGTGTTATATAACTTCAACCAATACCTGTTACCCCCTGAGTAAATAATATTTTCATTCTAAGCAAATATTTTAAATTATTTCACAATATGTTATCTATTTGTGTAACCATGGTTAATAAGCAAACTGGATATCTGAAAGTTGATTTGTGATGATACAAGGAATCTTGGGTTATTCATAGTAATTGTCTAATAGATGTCCTGGTCTATAAACACTCTCAATAAAAGGAGAAAGAATAAGCCAAGGGGGTTAGCTGCAGCGGCTGCCAAGGCAAATGGAGTCCTAAGTCTTCCTTCATGTCACCTGGGATCTTCATATTTCTTGGTAGGAGAGGCTTTGTGGGCAATCTAGTATTAACAAAAGAGGCTAAGACATATGTTTTAAAACACTGCTCAGCACAAAACACTGCTTTAACCTAGATGATACATTTTCTTGTGTGTGTATGTTTTTTCTGGCAGTGGGGGAGGGTATAGATGGATATTATTGAAAAGCCAAAGCCCTTCAAATTATCCCTCCTGTAGTAAAAGGACTTTGACCACCACTTCCCCACTTTTTTAAGGTAGATCTCAGCTACATATTGATATGATTTTAAAAATAGAAATAGTATATTATTTAACTTTCCTCAGATATGATGTAAATGAAAAAAGGTAAACTAAACAGATTAATTTCTCATGAACATAAGACTTTTTAATGTTTCACTGTTGGGTCCAGTGGAGCTCTTAGTATGCTTGAAATTGATGTGTGTGGTTATTCCGATGCCTGTCTGTCCTAAGAACTCCACTGCTGTTGGATGAGCTATTTTATTCCATTTTCCAACATGAAGAAGCTCAAGGGGATAGAACTCCTTTGGGCACTCATTAAAGTGTGGTGATCTCTTCCTTAGGTGTGTGTGTGGGACTGCTCCCCAAAGCGGGTGTGCCCTCCTGCCATGGGCCAGAGCGAGCTGTTCCACTGCAGGCAGGGGTCAGTGATAAGGACCAGGAGATCACTGTCAAGGCATGATAGGACTCGGGTGAACTAAGGAAAGTTATATACCAATAAGGATATATGAATACAATCACTGAGATTTGGTTATCTTGAAACTTCTCTATCAAGTAATTTAGCTTTCGTTCACAAGAAAATTGGTTTTCACATTTATTCTGCTTATTCACAGGCCTATTTTATTGGCTCTGTTATTTTGGAATTTTTCCCAACTTGGAGTTTTATTCTGAAAACTTTCTCAATTTTTGTCAGAAGATGAAGTTGTATGTGTTACTTAACAGAGTAGTATATTTGCCTTGGAGTTTTGGAGACACAGGGGTAGAAATAAAGTTTTCTATCTCTTCCATCTCCCTCATTGTCCCTGCCCTATCATAGGTACAGGTATCTTCTCTGGATTCCTTTCATGTCCAAAGAGTGTAAATAGTATGTAGTGCCCAGTGAAAAGTTTCTTCTCAATTTCTACCTGAGAAAGAGGCAAATATAATGAACAAAAAAAACAGGACAAAATCTGCCTCCAACTGCTGCCCAGACTTTAAACCATAATATCTTAAGATGCTGCTTCATCAAAGCTGCATTGGCCTTGACATACAAGCCTCCTTGGGCAGTAGTCTTGGATGGATAAAAAGGCCAATCATGATGCGCTTTCAGAAAGAAAAATGGGAGCGCGATGTAGTGCCAGTCCATGTATCTTCAGTGTTCTCAGGACGAGTGAAATATCAAGGCTTTAATCCCCTCCAGCTATCTATGAAAGCATATAAGCCAGATACACAGCTACAGCAGGGTTTTTGAAATATTATTCAATTGGTTTTCCCCATCAGGAAAAACCAAAAATATATATTTTTCTGTTCCACATTTATCAAAAAAATGTTCTGAATTAAAAGTAAAAATATGGCAACTGTCTGGTATCCTGTCAAATTTAATCTGTGTGCAATAGACCAATCTATCCCACAAAAATGCACTGTGTGGAGACTGGAAGGCTCTTGTAGTAAGATACTTGATTTTTCTTCCTTAAATCTATCATTTTACTTTGTATATTTTTATTATTGAAACAATAAGAGACACCATCTAATATGTTGGTTATTACTAATGTTGTAAGTTAATTCTTCTGTTGTTCGCAAAATGGAGAGCAACTAATATCAAAGATATTTTATTTTAATTATTCCTTGATGCAACACTGGCTAGCAGTTTGCATCAAGGCTAGCAGTGTCCACGTCATTGTGGATGAAATAAAACATACACACAGACTACCGAGTCTGGTGGAGGAAAAAGGATGACAGCATGGTTTTTCCCTCAAGGGAGCAAAAGCCACGGCCTCTGCCATGACAGGCCTTTATTTTATTTCTCCTCCTATTACAAGATGGTCCTCACTCACTATCCCCGGTTACAACAATGGAGCCAATGCCCCTCATCACATCACAGAAGAAGGATATGAGCAAATGAAAAGGCAAAAGTGATTGAGCTGGTTGCACTGGTCCCTGCAAGGTTTAGTGCTTGCAGGGTGAGGGAGTTTTCAGCAAAAAGCAATACTCAAAACAGCCTAGGTATATTGCAAATCTGATTATCCACGAAAGAACCTACCTGTGGGCATGGGTCCTGTGCATCTCCAAGTGGGAGCTGGGCCCACGCCACGCAGAAGGGTCTGCCACAATTTCTATTTTAATACACTTTTAAAAATTTACATTTGTGTATAGTATATAGAGTTATAAAAAACAGAGGCATAGGTATATATGAAATAAACTACTGTTTCAAATTATCAATAATTGAACCCCAAATGTTTATAGTTACTTATTGTTTTAACAGGTGCTAGAGTTATGACTATTTTTCTTTATCTATGAGCTATGTTTAATACCATTACATTTATTTTAATGTTATTTTAATCATAAACAATATATAGCTTTATTGCTACCAACATACACTTTGAACAATGATAATGCTCTGTAATTTGAAATTATTAATTTTTTCAATCAACATTTAAGTAATATGGATATTTTATACCAGCTATTTGTATGGACTTTAAGAACACCATGATAAATGAGATGTACTTTCTACCTCTATTGAACTCCTAATCTATTAGGATCATTAGAGAATTTTTAAATGGCTTTTTTAAAAGACTTTTTTATAAGAGTTGTTTTATAGTTTTTTAAGTCATTTAAAACCATTAGAAATTGGCACAAAAGTTAAAGACTTCAGCACATTTCTGAAGAATTTTTCTCTATATATTCACATATGTAAACAGAAAATGCAAAGAAAGAGTTCCATCTTTATACTGATTGTGGAGAAAAATCCTGGAAAAATGTTCACAGCATATCAGTCATAGTTCTCTAACTTTTACATTTCCCAATCTAGCATTAAAAGGACAAAATGCTGCTAACCTAGACAACTTACTACTTCCTCTTTCAAAGACAGCATGTTAACAAGGTTCAGTGAGTAGGTCAACCTTTCAATTCCAAGAATTACAGAAGAAGAGAAGGCAAATAATGAGGTTAATTTCCTTTTTATTTCTTTTTCACTACAATCCCCACCCCCCATTCATGATCTGGTGCTGGCACTCAGGCTGTTGATGTAGAATACACTTAGAATATTACTATAAAACCAAAACAGACCTTATCAGATTGAGACCTCTGAGAATTATCAAAAACCATATTGCTATGTGAAAAAATATATGTACCTGGTTGTCAGGAAATATTCATGTAAATTAGGGTACCCTAAAAAATTTACATGGTTCATTTGCTTCTTTCACATGAACACGGAGTCCTTCTCATTCCCAAAGTAATGGGTTCTCCAATTTAAAAATAGAAACTGTTCAGTGGGAAGGAACCTAGGAGATGGTTTTCCCCAGTGCACACTTGCCTGTGATGTTATGAGGAAACTGAAATCCAGAGTTGATCTCGGAGCTGGCAAAGCTCTCCTAGCCTCTACTTGGATGCTTTTCCAGTAGACTTCATTTTTGATATCTGATTATCATATATAAAGGCATATTTACCATGAACATATTGAAACTTAAGCTGCAAGTTTTGTCACTGGAGTAGGCCTCCCTCTAAGGATTTGAGGTAGGCTTCAAAATTTCAAATTGCTAAATTTGTAAAAAATTTATTACAGAGTGCTCCCCCAAATTATATAAGGCTCAGGTCTACAAAAGCTGGACCCGCCACTGATACAGATACAGGTTAGAGTTTCATATTGTTGTACCTTATTAACTCTTCATTGGGGTTGACCAGAGTAAAGTACACATTTTTTAGCAAAATTCCTGCCAATTTTAAAAAGTCTAGACTGGATCACTAGGGATTTCACTTTTTTTCAAGTGTCAGTTTCAAGGCATTCTCATTACTTACCAATCATAGTTTGCTCCTGTTTCATAGCAGCTCAGTTCTTACCACTAGTAGGGCAGGGGAGAATAATGGGAGGAAATCGTGACAACAATAATTAAACAACAGTAAAAAAGAAAGCTATCTAATATCAAAATAACTTCAGAATCCACATATTTCCAAATTGATTTAAATAAAAGCAGTAATTTTAATATGGGGGCAAAATATAGATATTGACCTATATTTCAAGAATAGGCATTTATCTCATATTTAGTAATTAAAAAATAATGAAGCAAATTTTTGACCTATCTACAAAGGAACACTGCAAAGAAAGAAGTTCTTCCCATTTATTTCACTTTGTGGAGCTTCTCATTGTTCACCTTTTACAAAGAAGGGAATCTAGAGACAGCTGTTAACAGGTAATCATGAAATACTATTCTATAAACAAGATGAAACTATTTCTCTTCCTAACTGCTATACTTAACATTTAATTTTAGATTCATACTTAATAGTGTGGATTAGTGATGAAACACTCCAACATTTACCACATTATGGCATGATCAGAGTATAACAACAAAAAGTGACAAATATTGGCATAACTTGATGTAAATTTTTGAAACCGTGAACTACATACACATCTGCAAATACAGAATATGTCCTGACCTTTTGAGAAAGAAACATATATTCTAACTATGACTTGTTATAAAGGAATATTGCTTTAGTAAATCATTGAGCTTTTTTTTAAAGGAGCTTCCCTGGCCCTTTGAGAGTTTTGGAAAAATATACTATATCTTAAGCAATATAAACCAATTAAATCTAATTAGATATTATTAAGTTATCTATCCCCTAGATGGCAGGATGCTAGAAAAATAGACTGCTTGTGTGGGAAAATAATATTTTAGGGGCAAAAAACTAATTGAAGTAAAAGAGTCTACTTTATTCCAAAATAAATTCTAGATTGCCTTTGGGAAAAACTCAAATCCACTGGTCTACAGTCACACATTCCATAAGAAGAGGAGAGAAGAGACAACTTTTTAGGAACAGCTATTCACAATATGCACTTCCGGCCAAGATGGAGGCGTAGGCAGA
>PVKU01017632.1:0-10980 GCA_004027475.1 Anoura caudifer
TGGACCATTCTTCTTGGGCCAGTGTTGCATATAGTCTTATTTCTAAATCATGTATAGTCTCTATAGATTCTAAGGGCAAGAATTAAAATATTCTTTTATGTATAAAAAAGAAACATCCAGCACAATACACCTTATAAACTGTTGAAATATCTCGTACAGTATTTTTTCTGGTCAGGAAGACATTTCATATTGGAAGAGGAAAGAATGATCTAATGACTATGGGCTTCCTTGCTCTCACATTCTCTCTGTCTCCCTCTCTCTCTCAATTTATTCTCATTCACCTGATCTTCACCCCATTAGAGAATATAATGTGTGAGTGGTGGTTCGATTTATAATTTAATTCATAATCTGCAGCATATCTAGAAGGGATGGCAAGGTAATTGGAAGAAGAAAGGATATTACCCCCAAATTTCTGAAATTGGAGCTGGAGATAGTAGGTGATGAAATTTGGGGGTGATCTTTTGGAGAAAGGGTGAATGAAGGTTATACATGGATAAGTAGCATTATGTCGGACCAGGGCATTTTTCCCCCCAGGGGGAAAAAACACTTTTTTTTTTTTTTGGCAATTGGGTATTTGTCTCTCTTTAGGTATTAGATATTAGGTATTTAGGTTTAGGTATTAGGTATTTTTCTCTCTCTTTTTTTATTGTTGTTCAATTACAGTTGTCTCCATTTGGGACAGGTCGTCAAGGAAGATGTATACAGGACACACGGACAAAGCAAAAGGGGCATAGGATCAAGGGTGGGAGGTGGGGATGTTCCAAGGCATTTTTATATTTTTTTATTTTATTTTTCAATTACAGTTGACATTCGATATTATTTTATGTTAGTTTCAGGTATACACAATTGTGGTTGGATAATTGTATAATTTACAAAGTGATCCCACTGATAATTCAAGTACCCACCTGGCACCATATATGGTTACTAAAATATTATTCACTATATTCCTTACGCAATACTTTACATCTCTGTGCCTACTTTGTAACTACCAATTTGTACTTCTTAATCTCTTCACCTTCTTCACCCAGTCTCCCAAACACCTTTTCCTGTGGCTACCACATGTCTGTTCTCTGTATCTATGAGCATCTTTCTATTTTGTTTGTTCATTTATTTTCTTTTTTAGATTCCACATGTAAATGAAACCATATAGTATTTGTCTTTCTGTCTGACTTATTTCACTTACTATGATACCCTCTGGTTCTATCCATGTTGTTGCTAATGGTAAGATATCATTCTTTTTATGGATGACTAATATTTTATTGTATAAATTACCACCACTTCTTTATCCACTCATTTATTGATGGACACTTGTATTGCTTCCATATCTTGTCTATTGTAAATAATGCTGCAATGAACATAAAAGTGCATATATCTTTTTGAATTAGTTTCGGGTTTCAGATATATACCCAGAAGTTGAATTGCTGGATTATAAGGTAGCTCTATTTTTAATTTTTTCAGGATCCTCCATGTTATTTTCCATAGTGGTCACACCAATTTGCATTTCCACTAACAGTGCACAAGGATTCTCTTCTCTCCAACACGTCTTGTCTGTGGGTTTTTGAAAAGATTTTATGTATTTATTTCAGAGAGGGGAAGGGAGGAAGAGAGGGAGAGAAACATTGATATGTGGTTGCCTCTCAGACACCCTCCTGCCACTGAGGATCTGGCCTGCAATCCAGGCATGTGCCCAAGACTAGCAACCAAACTGGCAACTCTTTGGCTCTCAGGCCAGCACTCAATCCACTGAGCCACACCAGCCAGGGCTGTTTGTGGATTTACTGGTAACAGCTGTGAGCTGATAGCTCACTGTGTGTTTTCATTTGTATTTATATGATGATTAGTAATGATGAGCATCTTTTCATAAGCCTGCTGGACATCTGAATGTTCTCTTTGGGGAAGTGTCTATTCAGGTCCTCTGACTTTTTTATTTGTTTGTTTTTTGTTTTTGTTTTTGGTATTGAGTTGTATGAGTTCTATATAAATTTTGTTTCTTACCCCCTTATAAAATGTATCACTGATGAATAGCTTCTCCCAATCAGTAAGTTGCCTTTTTGTTTTGTTGATGGTTTCCTTTGCTGTGCAAAAATTTTTTTACTTTGATACAGTCCTATTTCCTTTTTTCTTTTGCTTCCCTTGCCAAGAAGATATGTCAGAAAAAAATATTACTACGAGAAATGTCAGAGTTTTTACAGCCTATGTTTTCTTCTAGGATTTCTATGGTTTTGAGTCTTATATTTAAGTTTTTTATCAAAACTTTGGCATGATTTAATTTCAGGTCACCAATATTGTTCTTACTAATATCAGAAAGCTATGGCTACACTGCCAAGACCAGGTCTGCTTAATTTGACTTAAGAGTTTAATATGAACATTAGAAACTCACACTACCACAAAATGAACACTCAAAGGTAGTTTGACAGCTATGTCTATAAGTTTCCAAGCACATAATTTTCATATTATGTAATTCAGATAGGATCACTGATTCAGTAAGAGTCCTAAGTCCCATCATTTTTACATTTTTAACTTTATTGTAGTTTTCCCATTATACCATCCCCAGCAATCACCACACTGTTGTCAAGTCTTACATTTAAGTTTTTAATCCATTCTGAGTTTATTCTTGTATATGGTATAAGAAGGTGCTTTAGTTTCACTTATTGGCATGTATCTGTCCACTTTCCCCAAAACAATTTGGTGACTAAAGTGTCTTTATGCCATTGTATGTTCTTGCTTACTCTGTATAGATTGATTGACCATATAGACATGGGTTTATTCCTGGGCTTTCTATTCAGTACTATTGATCTATGTATTTTTATGCCAGTGCCACACTGTTTTGATTACTATAGCCTTGTAGTATAGTTTGATATCAGGTAATGTGAAACCCTTACTTTGTTCTTTTTTCTCAAGATTGCTTTTGCTATTCAGGGTCTTTTCTGGTTTCACATTTTTTTAAATTATTCTAGTTATATGAAATAATGCTATTGGAATTTTGATAGGGATTGAATTGAATCTGTAGTTTGATTTGGGTAGTATGGACATTTTAACATTAATTCTTTCTATCCATGAACATGGTATATGCTTCCATTTGTTTGTATCTTCAATTTCTTTCTTCAGTGTCTTATAATTTTCCAAGAATAGGTCTTTTGCATCTTTGGTTAATTGTATTCCTAGGGATTTTTTAATGCAATTGTAAATAAAATTGTTTTCTTAATTCTCTTTCTAATAGTTATTATTGGTATATTAAAACACAACCAATTTCTGAGTATTTATTCCATATCCTGCTTCTTTGCTGAATTTCTTTATCAGTTATAGTAGTTTTGGTGGAATCTTTAGGGTTCTCTATATATAGTTCCATGTTATCTGCTAATAATGAAAGTTTTACTTCTTCATTTAAAATTTGGAATTTACTTCATTTTTTACAAATGAAGAATTTACAAATCTTCATTTACCTTCTATTCCTTTTACTTGTCTGATTGCTGTGGCTAAGTCTTCCAATACTATGTTTAATAACAGTGGTAAAACGGACATCCCTGTCTTGTTCCTGATCTTTTTTTTAAAGACTAAGCTGAAATGTGGGTTTTCAGACCCAATACTTTTTTAAAGATTTTGTTTATTTATTTTTAGAGACAAGAGAAGGGAGAGAGAAGGAGAGGGAGAGAAACATCAATGTGTGGTTGCCTTTCATGTGCCCCCTACTGGGGACCTGGTTCACAACCCAGGCATGTGCCCTGACTGGGAATGAACCGGCGACTCTTTGGTTTGCGAGCCAGCGCTCAATCTACTGAGTCACACTAGCCAGAGCTAATTTTCTTTCTTTTGTAATGTCTTTCTCTGGTTTTAGAATCAGCACAATGCTCACCTTATAAAATGAGCTTGGGAGTCTTCCCTTCTCTTGGATTTTTTGGAATAGTTTGAGGAGAGATGTTAGTTCTTCTTTGAATGTTTGGTAAAATTCACTTCTGAAGCCATTTGTGGACCAAGGCATTTTAAAAGTGTAAGTTTGGGCAAAAATTTGTTATCCAATTTTTTCTCACAATTGATTGGTCTTTAGTAAATATTTATTTTATCCCCTTCCCTCCCCATCTCTCTCTATCCAGCATTCATTCTATGTTGTTTTATTCAATCCAGGTAAAGAGTTATGATAATGCTTGAATTCACTACATCGAGGTGAGGGGAAGAGAGTGGGTAACACCCCCAAGAGGGTGAAAATTGGTTCTGGGCAAGAGGAAGAAAAAATCAGCTATGATAGTTTGTGGCCCTCTAATTTCAACCCTACCCAACAAAATCTTATTTTTTAGTATCTAATTTGTCTAATTGGGTATCACATGAGCAGCAATGACACTGAGATCACAAAACATGCAAAAAAATGTAAGCAAGATCAGTTACAAAACCATGGCAAATAGATGACTGTGATTGGAAGACTTTCAATCCATCACTTATTGTTACAGTCATATGGTGGGAAGTGACCTAAATATGCCTACTGGATGCCACTATCTTTATGTTTGATCCTCGGTGCTTTTGTGTGCTATTTGTGTATTCTGAAGTGAATGAAAATGACTTATATTTAATTCTACAAGAGTTATTCAATCCATCAGTATGTCAAGTACTGAAAAGAAAAAAATGTTGACAATACATAAATATCTAGCATCTAGTTACATCATTAGTAACACCTAAAAGTTCACTAAAATAATTTTTATGAAAGTAATTTAAATTGTCAATTGTTTTACTTTTCTGGAAAATAAGTTTTGAATTTTTAATAAAATTCTGATTATACAGCTATTATCATCCATAGCTATATAAATTGCATCACACAGGCATATAAAAACCATTAATTTCATACTTTACAATGTATATAATTTACATTTAAAGTTGCTGAGCAAATAGTTACAAAGTTAATGGTCATCAACTTTGTAAATTTTTAATTAACTTTTAAGTTAAACATTTTAGTCATTATTAACCCTGTATTGAATTTTTAATTATTATATATAATTCACAAATACAGTTATTAAATAG
This sequence comes from Anoura caudifer, assembly GCA_004027475.1. NCBI lineage: Eukaryota > Metazoa > Chordata > Mammalia > Chiroptera > Phyllostomidae > Anoura > Anoura caudifer. The sequence goes on from PVKU01017632.1 coordinate 5,008, forward strand.
ATATACACTATATCTGTGGTATTGACATTCCATGATGGGTGACCAGTAGGACAAAAAGTCTCTGAAAATGTCTCTTAGGGGTGAAAATGAAAAATAAGTGGGACTTCTGGCCAAGATGGAGGCATAGGTGGACACACTGTGCCTACTCTCACAACCAAGATTAAGGACAACAAAAATATAGAACCAAAAAAAAAAAAACAACCAGAATGGATAGAGGAATGAATTGTATGGAAGTCCGACAACAATTCACCCTGACCGGTAAGAGGGGCGGAGTCAGTGGCTGGTGGAGAGCGGTCACAATGGGAAGAAGCAGCTTAGTGGTCCTGGGGGCACAGGCAGCAGTTACTGAGCACAGGGAGACAGCAAGTGGACCAAGCAAGGCGCACAAGGCGGCTGAACACGGTCACACATTCACATGCAGATAAGCCAGGCAAAAATGGGCAGCGAGATGGACTGTGCAGTGCAGGGCCCCAGCGCCAGGAAATAGAGCCTAAAGGGTACCGACTGAGAACACTTGTGGAGGTCGGGGTGCCGGGAGGGAGTCCCAGCCTCACGGGAGAGTTCATTGGAGAGACCCACAGGGTCCTGGAATGTGCATAAGCCTTCCCATATGGAGATCAGCACCAGAAGGGCCCCATTTGCTTGGGGAAAGTGGCAGAAGGGACTGGAAGCTGAGAGTGGAGCAAGCGCCACTGTTCCCTCTCGGACCCCACCCCCACATCCAGCATCACAACCCTGCAACTGGGTTGTCCCACCCTGGTGAATGCCTAAGGCTCTGCCCCTCACTACGTAATAGTTGCGACCAGACCAAAATAAATAAATAAATAAACAAACAAGGATGGCTCAAACAGGAGAACAGATCAGGGCCCCGGAGCTAATTCATCTAAGTGACCAAGAGGTAGCCAAACTATCAGATGCACAGCTCAAAGTACTGGTAGCCAACCTATCAGATGCGCAGTTCAAAGCACTGGTGATTAGGAAGCTCACAAAATTGGTTGATTTTGGTCACAAATTAGAGGAACAAATGGAGGCTACAATAAGTGAAATAAAGAAAAACGCAAAGGGAACCAATAGTGATGGGAGGAAAACTGGGACTCAAATCAATGGAGTGGACCAGAAGGAAGAAAGAAACAACCAAACAGAAAAGAAGGAAGAAACAAGAATTCAAAAAAATGAGGAGAGGCTTAGGAACCTCCAGGACAGCTTTAAACATCCCAACATCCGAATTATAGGGGTACCAGAAGGGGAAGAGGAAAAGAAACAAGTGGAAAACTTATTTGAACAAATAATAAAGGAGAACTTCCCCAATCTGGCAAAGGAAATAGTCTTCCAGGAAGTCCAGGAAGCTCAGAGTCCCAAAGAAGTTGGACCCAAGGAGGAACACACCAAGGCACAGCATAATTACATTAGCCAAGATTAAAATGGAGAGAATTCTAGAAGCAGCAAGGGATAAGGGGATAGTCACCTACAAAGGAGTTCCCATCAGACTGTCAGCTGATTTCTCAAAAGAGACCTTGCAGGCAAGAAGGGGCTGGAAAGTATTCCAAGTGATCAAAGTCAAGGACCTACATCCAAGATTGCTCTATCCAGCAAAGCTGTCATTTAGAATGGAAGGGAAGATAAAGCGCTTCTCAGATAAGGTCAAATTAAAGGAGTTCATCATCACCAAGCCCTTATTATATGAAATGTTAAAGGGACTTATCTAAGAAAAAGATAAAAAATATGACAGTAAAAAGAGAACAAACTCACAGATTAACCACACCTAAAACAAAAGCAAACTAAGCAAACAGCTAGAACAGGAGCAGAACCACAGAAATGGAGATCACAAGGAGGGTTAGCAACAGGGGAGTGGGAGGAGGAGAGAGGGGGAAAAGGTACGGAGAATAAGTAGTGTAGATGGTGGGGAGAAAATAGACAGGGGGAGGGCAAGAATAGTGTGGGAAGAGTAGAAGCTAAAGAACTTATGACACATGGACATGAACTAAGGGGGGGAGTGTGGGTGGGAGGGGGTGTGCAGGGTGGAGGGGAGTGATGAGGAAAAAATGGGACAACTGTAATAGCATAATCAATAAAATATAATTTCAAAAAATTCCAGTTTTACCACTTAAAAAAAAGAAAAATAAGTGGAGAAACCACTTTAGGGGCTCCTCCCACTCCTAGCCAAGATGCATAATACAATCTAGAATTACTTGGAATTTAATTGATATATTTGAAGGAAAGACTGAAAACTGTGGGAGTTCACTCATCACAATAGTACCCTACAAGGTGATAAAATGGCAAATGAACAGGAGTAAGTACCCATTTCCCCTGTCACTTCCTCTTCCTCTGGCCACTCTCCACTTGCCTATAACCAGACCTAAACTCTTTCTCCCTGACCCACACACCCTCAGTCTTTATACTTGGGAATGAGGAAAAGCCAACTCCTTGGCTATCAAATTCTAGGCCTCACAATAAGGGAGAAGAGGTGGGAAGCTCTGCAAGCCCAGTAGACTGTGAAGGGAAGTGGGAAAGGAAGAGTTCTTCATGACTATGACTCACTCTTATCTCTATCCAACAGTTTAAACTCAATTTTTATTAGAACATCACAGCCCCCAAGTTTGTTGTCATCTCCCCATCATCCCCTATCCATTCCATTTTCAGATGGCCATCACCTGGGAACCTGAGGGGAGCTTTAGGCATGGTACCCACCCACTTGAAATTCCTTCCTAAGCCTAAACTGCCCCTGACCTTGTCTACCTCTCCCAGGTACCACCCAGGCCCTGAGAATATCATGGCCTATGGAATTAATGAAAGAACCTCTTCTTCCAGTGAAGAACACCTCAACAAAAGGAGCTCTGTTTATGACCACTGGCAAAGAGCTGCCTTGCTCTGGTAGAGTCTTGTTTTCTTTTTAATCCAATTCCTTGTGCAATAGACATTGTTCATTTACTGCTTATAGAGTCTACATGAGGTGAGAGGCAGCCTTTGTCCATAAGGCTGCCCCAGTGATTAGAGGTCTGGTAATCTAGGGATTAGATCATGAGGGCTTCCTGGTGAGAAAAGTCCAAGGAAATACTCCCTAAAACAGGACGAAGATGGATCTCTGCCTGAGGGCCCTGTGCCTCAGTAGAAAGTGTAGCTGCAAGAATACCTTTAACCACACAAGGTGAATTTGGCACCTAGCTCATAGTGCTCCTTTGTACCTCAATTTCTGCCGCCAACCCAGGTGATTTTATTATCCATATTGATAACCCACACACACCCTTGCCTTCCAGGCCATTGGCCCCTCATCTCCAGAAAACATCATCTTCCCTCCCCTTCAAGTACCCACTCCTTGAATGTTAGCATCACCCAGAACTCTCTCAGTTCTGTCTTCTGAAATACAATCATCCCTCTACCTGACTAGTCCCTAGTTCATCATTTTCTCAAAATCCCTTCCCAAACACCTCAAACACTGCCAGATTTGTAGCAGGCACTTGGAATATTCACTTAACATTTTGCCCTGATCAAGGACCACTAAGATTACTGTCCACAACCACTGCACTGTATCCCAATCTGTTAAAATCTCATCTTCCTCCCCAAGCCTGCTGGGGTCCCATAGCCTATCTATTCCCTCACCAAGTACCTACAATGCATCAGGCACCACTGACACAGTGATGAAGACACCAACTCACACACTCACTGCTCTTGGTCTTGTGTCCTTATTCCAGAATGAAAACATTGGAATAAACTAACCCTTGACTTGGTTCATACAAGATTATGGAACACTTTGCCATGGGGGTCTCCCAAAAATCATGGGCTACATTCTTTGTTGGGGCCTCCCCACTATAAGACATCCTTCCAGTCCCTTTCCAAGTCCTTTCTGGACCATTCTTTCTCCCAGGCCTTCCCTTCCCATCTCCTCAGGGACTGGGCTGCATGAGTAGGTCTTTAACATATCCTTCTCTGTTGGCTCCTGCCTGCTGAAGGCTTGCTCTCCTTTCCCCAGAAAATCCCCACTTGTTCCTGTATCTTCCTTTAGCTACCTACCTCTGTATCCTTCCTATCTCATCCCAATTTCTCAAAAGGAGTGTATACTTGATATGCCATCTCCTCTACCTGTGCTTTCTGCTCCAGACTTACCCACCTCAGGGCTTTTCTTTGAAGTGTGTTCTCTGAGCCTACAAGCCCCATTGACTCCCCAACCCACCACAATCCTGCCTGCCCTGTAGGCTAGAATGAGCCTCTACCTATCCCAGAAGGGAATGCTAATCTCACTTCCTTGAATCCAACAATGTCACCTCAAAGTAAGCATAGATTGAGGTGGAGACTTTTCCCATTTAAAAATGTTATCACTTAAATGTGACAGCCCACCAAAAAAAGGCAATAAACTCAGAAATGACAAATAGATTTAATGTAGAGTGTCAGCTTCAATTGATTGATAGTGGCTGCCTAGAGTGCTGTGTTGAGTACGTTTCTGAGGCTGCACCCTGGCATGAAGAGAAAGACAGCTGGGATTAGCAATATCTGAAAACACAAGTAAAAGAAAATTAGAAGTCAATTGATATCCACCAAACAGGAAGGAATAAAATGTCAAAAGCAGTCTTTTCCCACACTCTCCGTTTGGTCCTCTGACCTTGGCCTTCCTATAACCACCCAGCTCAGAGCCCTGGCTGCCCTCATCAAATCTGAGTAGATACCTGAAATCTCACTTGTAGGAAAAACCACAGGCACCAGAGCTGCCACTGCCGCTGGCACCAGCTCCACTGAGGCCAGCAAAGAGCCCAAATGTGAGAGTGGTGGTCAGGCTGCCACTGCCACCAAAGCTGCCAGTGGCACTGGCACTGGTGCCAGTGCTGGCACCACCACTCTCTTGGGCTTGGGCTTTGGCTTTAGCTTCAGCTCCAGCCTGGATCCGGGCTTTGGCCCAGGGTCCAATGTCAGCTTCATCCCAGTTGCAGGGCCCAGCAGCATTTTCAGAGCCAAGCCCAATGCCCATTCGAGCTCTGATCTCTGCTCTCGCTTTGGCTTCAGCTGCAGCCTCAGCTGCAGCCTTTATATCTGCTTCCATCGCCTCCCGGTACTGAGCTGCCCATTCCTTGGGATCCTTCTTTTGTACCTGAAACAGAAATAAGAACCCTCAGAAGGATGAGACTCTGAGAACTGAGTACCTACTGTATTCTAGTTAATATGCTACATGTTGTATACAATAGTAATACAATAAATAGTTCTAGTAATTATGCACCTAATATTCCATCCATGCCCTGACACTACCTCTATGACTTCAGATATATCACTTAACAACTTCTCTGAGCCTGAATTTTCTCATCTGCAGTAGGGCACCAACGTTAGTTGTAAGGATTAAATGGATCAGCTAAAGTGTTTGTCACATTAACAGAGGCTTCAGAATGTTCATATACAAGATGTAGGCTGCTTTGCACACAGCCAGCAATGGCCAATCCATGCTCTTGATATGCCAAACTCACACAGTTCTCCAATTACCTTGCAAGCAAACTTGAGGACTTTCATCTTGCTGGTCTCATAGTAGGAGCGCAGGCCCCAGAAGAACTCATACTCAGGGGGATTGCTATTAGGGACCCGGGCATAGTCGAGGTACCTTGAAGAGAGAGGTTCAAAGCCTTTATGTCTAAGACCACCTGTGGCCTACCCATGCATGGACTGAACAGGCCCCAGGTAGCAACCTCCCCCATTAAATACTGCAGTTTTTCTTCCAATATTGAGCCCTGTCCCATTGATCCTGCCCAGCAGCCATGTGAAGGTACTGGGGGATATATGTAGGGTATGTTTGTCCACGGTAAGGCCACAGGTTTGTGCCCCTTGTCACAATGACCCCTGGATTCCCGTCAGGTGTGTTGTAAACCGTGGGGCCACTGCTTCAGGCCCCCCTGCTCTGAGCACACCCCACCACAGCGTCTTGTCCATGGCCTGGCTGAGCCCTGGGACAGCCCGCCATGGAAAAGGACTGTGAAGGGAAGAAACGGTCCACCAAGAGCA
>PVKU01017633.1:0-10982 GCA_004027475.1 Anoura caudifer
CCCCTCTCCCCTCTGGTCACTCACTGTCCACCTGTTCTCTATTTTAGTGTCTTTGGTTATATTTTGCTTGTTTGTTTGTTTTGTTGTTTAGGTTCCTGTTAAAGATGAGATCATATGGTATTTGTCTTTCACCTCCTGGCTTATTTCACTTAGCATAATGCTCTCCAGTTCCATCCATGCTGCCACAAAGGGTAGGAGCGCCTTCTTTCTTCCTGCTGCATAGAATTCCATTGTGTAAGTGTACCATAGTTTTTCGATCCATTCATTTACTGATGGGCACCTAGGTTGCTTCCAACACTTGGCTATTATAAATTGTGCTGCTATGAACATTGGGGTGTGCAGGTTCTTTTGGATTGCTGTTTCATGGTTCTTAGGATATAAACTTAGCAGTGGAATTCCTGGGTCAAAAGGCAGATCCACTTTTAGTTTTCTTAGAAAATTCTATAGTGTTTTCCATAATGGTTATAAAAGCCTGCAATCTCACCAATACTGCACTAGGGTCCCCTTTTCTCCACAACCTCTCCAACACTTGTTGTTTGTTGCTTTGTTTATGATGGCCATGCTGACTGGTGTGAGGTGGTATCTCATTGTGTTTTAATTTGCATCTCTCTGATAGCTAGCGATACTGAGCATCTTTTCATGTATCTCTGGATCTTCTGTATGTCCTCCTTGGAGAAGTGTCTGTTCAAGTCCCTTGCCCATTTTTTAATTGGGTTGCTTGTCTGAGAGTGGAGTTGTGTAAATTCTTTATATATTTTGGAGATTAAACCCTTGTCTGAGGTATCATTGGCAAATATGTTTACCCATACGGTTGGTTCTCTTTTTATTTTAATACTGTTTTCTTTAGCCGTGTAGAAGCTTTTTATTTTGATGAGATCCCATTTGTTTATTCTTTCCTTTATGTCCCTTGCTTTAGGGGACATATCAGTAAAAATGTTGCTGGGTGAAATATCTGAGATTTTCCTGCCTATGTTCTCCTCCAGGACTTTAATGGTGTCATGGCTTATATTTAAATCTTTATCCACCTTGAATTTATTTTTGTATATGTTGTAAGTTGGTGCTCGAGTTTCATTTTTTTTTTTTTTTTGCATGTAGCTGTCCAGTTCTCCAAACACCATTTGTTGAAGAGGCTATTTTTACTCCATTTTATGTTGCTGTCCCCTTTGTTGAATATTAATTGACCGTAGAGACTTGGGTTTATTTCTGGGCTCTCTGTTCTATTCCACTGGTCCATGTGCCTGTTGTTATACCAGTACCAGGCTGTTTTGATTACAGTGGCCTTGTAATTCAGTTTGGTATCAGGTATTCACATAATCTATTTCAATTCTAGATGCCATTCGAATTAAAACAGTAGAATTGTATCTAATCACTCAAATATTATTAGTAATTATGTAAAAGGCAAACTAAATATCACAACTAAAAGATTAATATTCTCACAATGGATTTAGGGAAGAAATGTTTACAGATTACATTAAAGAGAGACATATTAATAATAAGAAAGATTGAAACTAAAAATAATGAATAGGATGTTTCATATCAACACTAGCTAACCAAAAATTATAGTTTAAAAACAGTGTAAGTTAAAAAATATAATAGATATAGAGAGCCCTGGCTGGTATGGCTCAGTGGATTGAGCACTGGCCTGAGAACCAAAGGGTCACTGGTTCGATTTCCGGTAAGGGCACATGCCTGGGTTGCAAGCCAGGTCCCCAGTGGGTGACCCATCAGAGGCAACCACCCATTGATGTTTCCTTCTCTCCCTTCCCTTCTCCTGTGTCTACAAATAAATAAATAAAATATGTAAGAATATAATAGATACAGAAATATTTCATAATCAGAAATGTATCAATACACCTTGGATAATAAATAATTTTACACTTTTATCCAATTTGTAACATAGCTTTAAAATATGTACTACACATTTAAAAGCTCTGTTTGCAATAAATTCTCCATTAATTTTCATAAAACAGATAAATGAAGTATGTTACAAATCTCACAAAATTATATAATTAAATAAATATATGACCTACTCAAATTCTTCATAAAATTTACTATTTATATAACACAATTGCAAAATGTGAAAAGGGTGAAAATATGTCAACATTTTTGGACCATCTTTATGAGAGTGATGTCACATGCTTAATTATTTGGTCAGTTCACTTTTATATTCTTATAGACTTTATATTCTTATATTCTTATAGATTTTTATAGATTTTACCATGTGAGAATTTATATAAATCTCCACACAATATTTATAATGTCTTATATACAATAAGTGCTTAATTAATAGTTGCTAATAAATGATATAATGAACAACATTAGGTTTGTGGATACCTTCATGATATTGACACTTATTTTGCCACATTTAAAAGAAATACATGTATTGATGTGTCTTATTTCATTTATCTTGTTGAATCATGGCCAACTCCCCAACTCTTCCTCTGCAGAAAACTTCAAGAATATGTAATGGAAAAGAGTTTTAGTAGGAATAGAACATGTCTTTAAAAGAACTTTGTTTACTTTAGGTTGGCTCCATATAAATTAGTAATTATATATTATCAATATTTCTGGAACATAATTCATCTTAATGTACTTTTCTGAAAGAAAATATTGTGAAGCCATTCGGTATTGTGAGAAAACTTGATAGTCCCTTCCCAAGATCAAATAATCAAAAAGCCTGCAAGTTCATTTTGTAATTACTTATTAATTTCATTCTTTGCATGAAAGAATGAAATTAATAAGTAATTACAAAATTACTCCAAGTTACTTCTCTAGACCAAGTCTCCATCATATATCACAGGAACAAATTTAACTGCTCCTCAATAGGTGTTAAGTCTGGAATACTAACCTCAAATCAAGGAAGATTTATTCATGAGTCAAAGATGACCATTTTATGTTAACTTCTGAATATGTCTTTTCTTTTACTTGATAAAATCCTATCGCTTCTGAAATAGACAAGATGAAAGTCAAAATGTTAAGCGTAAAATATCAAGTCTCCCATTTTCTGATACCTGCCTATTTCTCTAGCATAATCTCTTCTCACTTCCTAGTTTTTACTTAAAGCTTCAAAAATTATACAAATATTATATTTTCCAGAGCATGCTATCAATTTGTTGCCACTGCATCTTTTCTTTTTCTTGTCCCATAAACCAAGAAGTATTTACAATTTTCTAGCTTATTTCCCTAGCTAGTGCCTACTTACTTTTTAAATTTCTTCAGTGGACTTTCTTTCCCAGAAGGACTTTCATACCCTATATTATGTAATTTGCCATCACTTTCCTTAATGTCACATAGGGTTAAATTTACAATACTGTATTACATCTGTACCTTCCACTCAGGAGTGTCCAACCTTTTGGTGTCTCTGGGCCACGCTGGAAGAAGAAGAGTTATCTTGGGCCACACATTAAGTATACACATACTAACTAAGACTAATGCACAAAAAAAAGGTTTTAGTACATTTACAATTTTGCATTGGGCCACATTCATAACCATCCTGAGCTGTATGTGGCCTGTGGGCTGCAGGTTGGACACCCCTTAGAGAGTTCTTAAAAAATCAGGAAGTATCTCATTTTGTTTTATGTTTTCAGTGTTTAACATAATACCTCACACATTTTAACTTCTCAGTAATTTATTATTGAAAGAATAAAAATAATTTTGCAAAATTAATGCTATATAAGCATGATCATGTTGGCAGTTTCTTTAAAATAATATGCTTTCTTATGTCATGATAGTACAACAAATGTAAAATATTTTAGAAGTATCCAATCACCATTTTATGCTGACAGCTTTTTCAGAAGTTTTACTATGAAAATGATTTTAAATACATCATCTGCTGCCTCCCATCTCTTTTCAGCAATGAAAAATCAGAGTTATGTGGTGAAATAATAGAAAGGAAATTTAAAAAATTCTAAATGACTTGGAGAGAGGTTTTTGTTAAAGAAAATCCTTCAGAAAGATAGATTGCAATGACTTACAGTCAATATTTAAGGCACTACTGATTAGTATATATAGTGCAAAATCAATTTCCATGTTAAAGTATATATTTTCTTTTTGGAATACAACATTTTTAAAAAATTGTCTTGTGATCTACATTACAAATGGTAAAGATATGTTAGATAATTTGTAAAATGTACTGAAAGCTTTCAGAAGTGATGAGAAAAACCTGAATAAAATAAAATGAATACATAGGACCAAAAATATTCATCAGGCGAGAAAATGAAAACAAAAATAAATAACACACTGGTATCTGAGATTGTCTTAAGGAAATGGAGACTTTGAGATCATAAACTAAAACTCTTTTAGATTGCTTTAAAATGTCTAAATAATTAATTTTGTTATTAAAATAGAAGTTTTGTTTTTTGCTATAATACAGATGTTTCATTTTAGCTATGTGTTAAAAATTATAATTTGAAATTAAGTGTAAATCTTATCCTTAAAAATAACAAAAGTAACTCTTCCAAAATTCTTATTATTATGTCTTCTAAATTTGTGGAAATATAATTGAATTATCTTTGTTATTAGATAATAAATACATTATAAAAGACTTTTTACCGCTGACAGTTATATACTCCTTAATATTTCTATTTTTAATTGATATACATGTTTTAAGGTGTTAAAATATATAAAGGTGCTTGTTATTCCCTTATTTTATAATGTATAGAGTTATTATTTTCATGACTGTTTACATAATATTTTTAAAAAGGAAATTACAAAGATAAAAGTGTAGTAGTGCTGAGAGACGTGCAGGAAGAGTTAAGAATTCCTCAGTTTTAAACATTTGCAGGTCAGATGATCAATTTTGTTTTATGTTTGAAGAATAGTTGGATTAATATTTCAGTATCAAGTACATAGATAAAATGCTAGAATACTAGACAATGGCAAAAATTGTTTTTAAAATTAAAAAATGAAGTTTGAGATTAATTTCATTTGTTTCTAACCTTTGTTTAAGGGCAATGATACAGATTTACTCTTTTACATTTGGCTTCTTTATCCCAATTTGATGCATGTGATCCACTGTGTGTGTGTGTGTGTGTGTGTGTGTATAGTGTTTTTTTCATTACTGAATGGCATCATTGATATGAATACACTATTATTTATCAATTCTTCTGTTGACTCGATGACATTATGAATATCTCTTTTGTTAGCCATGTTTGGGTATGAAACTAGGATTGTAATGCCAACGTACTGGTCAAAGTGATTTTACCTGAATTTGCAACTGCTGCTTCTACGGTAGCAGTCACTCTCTAGCACTGAGAATGTCTTTACCTGTGAGCTAAAGGCAAATAAGAAGGGCTCAGCAAGGAGTCCTTTACACCGTGGACCGAGCCTGCAAAGCAATTGGCTGCAAACCTCTTCGCAAGAATTTGTTCAGTACTCCTTGTAGTCCAGTATAATGAAACATGATATCAGACATGATCAGAATTTCTCCAAACTCTTTAATTTGTAAACTATTTTTTTACCATTTGTTGTGCAAAATTATACAGGCTTCCAAAAGACTTATGTACTTCCTGAATGCAGCTATCGGTAATGTGCGGGGCCAACTGAAGCCTGATTATCTGACCTGTTTGAAGGTATGGACCTGGCTTCTATCCATGCAAAATGTATAATGATTATGCAAGAAACATTCAGTAGCATGCCACATAAGTATTTAATGTTCAATTTGAGGGAAATACATTATTTCCTTTTGAAAAACATTTTTTGTTTGTGGCTCTAAATACTAGATATTTTGTTCCCTTTGAGCTGAAACTATCTAATGTATAACAGCAAAAGGAAATATGGACCACAAAATCAGGTTTTTACAAGATTTTTTTTCACATTCATTTGTGTGTTAGTATTTAATAAAAAAGAGGGGACATAAAATACAAATCAAAATATTTTATGAACAAGTTCCAATGATTGATTATTAAAACAATTATAAATAAAACAACACTGTCTGCATTTGGAAGTTTATAAAAGAAGTAAATTTATTGATGTTGATTAAATAGTGTTCATGGTATTTTTAAAAGTTGTACGATAGATAGCATCTATTCACTATGCTTTTTTGAAATTATCCTATAGACAAGAACATATTTTTAATATTGTCTATCTTCTGTCTTCAGTCTTCTGTTTTCCTGTATATTTGCTATTAAAATATGTTTAACTGTCATTAAGAAGAGAGATTATGTGAGTTTACATTTCTACCATGTGTGAGTACTGGTTACTCCATAGCCTCACCTATGTTTGGTTTTCTTTCTTCTTCTCTTTTAAAAATTGTTGTTTAAGTATAATTGTCTGCATTCCCCCCACCACTCTCCCCTGCCCCACCCACCCACCCACACCTTCCACCCTCAATCCTATCCACCTTTGGCTTTATCTGTGGGTACTTATGCATGGGTAGATAATGATTTCTCATGGTTTTGATCTATAGTTCTTAGATTACTGAGTTTTTGACTCGTAGTATGCTCTTTTTTTGAAATGGCTGTGTACTATTTCCTCATTTTTTCATATATATATAGATAGATAGATAGATAATCTGATTTTCATGCCTGATCTAAGCCAAAAGCCCAAGAAGCAATGATTTTTTAAGAGTTATATTTGTATTCTGGTAAGAATTTCCTGTTGGCATATATACCATAAATTTATTCAAATTCAAGTTTGTAGCTTGACTACATTTTCATATTTTTTCTTTTGATGAATACATTTTTATATTTTAATAAAGCCAACTTTATCACATTTACTGTTCATATTTTCTGTGTCTTATTTAGGAAATTATTGGCTTCCTCAAGTGCTGAAAGACATTTTCTTATTTAAATGATAAAGTTTTTATTATTTAATTGTATGGTCCATATCTGATTATTTTTAAGGTGTCTGTGGGTAGTAATTACTTTTTTCCATATAAATATCCAACTAAACAAATGCCATCAATTGAAAAAAAAAATCCTTCAAAGAGTTTTAGTGGTAATTTTGTTATAATTCAGGGTACCATGTGAATTTGTGTCTGCTCATGTATTTTTTATTGTGATCAATTGCTTATTTGTTGTGTTTTCTGACAAATAACTTTTGTGTTTCATAACTCTTGATGTCTAACACAATTACATCTTGTATTTCTCTGTTAAAAGTGACTTGTTCTTTTTCTTTTGCCTTACCTAATACATTTTTAATCATCTTGCCAATTTTGTCCAAACATTTTGCTAGAGTTCAAAACATTCAACTGAGAGTGCATTTAATCTATAGGTAAATTTGAGGAGAATTAATATCTATATGAATTCTCTTCCATTTCATAAATATGATACATCTTTTTATTTATTTAAATAAAATCCAAAGAAAACAAAGACTATAGGAAATAAAAGGTAAGTTGGACTTAAAATTAAAATATTTTACTCCTCTAAAACTCCCTTAAGAAAATGAAAAGGCAAAGCCACTGACTAGGATAACTATTTTTAATATATATGCCAGAAAAAAGACTTGTAATCAGATTATATTAATTTATACAACTCAATGATATGAAGAAAAACAAGCAAAAAGCCTGTTGTCTTATCAGTACCTCTCTTATTCAGCTGCAGTTTTTGGCAAATGCCTCTGTAAGGTGATTTTGTTCATTTTTTCTGGTTCTTTTTTTTAATGTATTAACCCCTTAAATTCTGCTATCCTGTAGTCCTAAATGTGATGCTGTAAGCCATGCATTGGAGAGAAAGCCAATATTGACTTTGTTTTGTTGTTCTGTCCATCTGCACAGGGAATGGGACCAAATGAGACTGAAGCTGAATTTTGAACATTGACTAGTTGGGAAATAATAAAAAAAATAAACAGCCAATCTAATAGAGTTGTTACGATCAAAGTAAAAGTAGCTGAAAGACCCCCAGTGTGCGTGGGTCCTGGAGGGAACTTTTGAATGTGTGTCACAAGAGAATAGTCAATTTTAAACATCAATTAAATCTAGATATTTTGAACATGTTATCACAGTACAAATAAAAAAAAAAACTTGTATCTGTTTTTTTCTCTCTCTTCTATCCTATCATAAATGGATATTTCATAATAAAAGATAGCTTAAAAATCTGGCTATCCTATAAATCATAAAGCTATCTAAGGACAGTAAAAATTTTATTTGTTCTTGTACATCAACTTTTCTTATGAATAAGCTAAAAAATCAGAGAATTGCTTAAGTTCCAGTGATATTATATTTTATGTACATAGTTTTAAACTCTACTAAAATGAAAGATAATTTTGAGATAACACAATCTTGTTATGTTACAATTACAGAGTTCCTCTAGCCCTCTCTAATTTAAATATCAAAGGAGTGCCTAAAAAAGTTACAAATAATAAAAGGAACATAAAAGCATATTAAAAATATTATTGATTCTATTGAATGCCAATCTATATATGTTAAATTTAAAGTTAATTGGTGAACACATTATCAGCTTTAGTTTTCATTATCACATTATATGTGTGAAGCAGGTTTAAAAATTTTTGACCTCTATTTTGATTCTGTATTTCTTACCCTGCTTATTCAACCTCTTTTGGGTAGAATACAGTGCAGAATGTTTGCTAACTCAAAGCAAGCCAGACTGCTGATTTTGTAAGGGCAATTCAATGTACAAATCATCTGTTCCTGAATTAGTATTCCTATCACACTTGGTGAGAACTACTGTTTATAAACTTAATAAACTCAATTTTACATCTACAGGTAAATTATAAAGATAAAGATTAAATGTGAATTGTTTAGTATGTTTCTCTTCAGCTAAATTAATAGAACAAGAAAACAATTCAAAACATCCATAGACGATGAATACATTGGCAGTAAAACACTGACTTTTATTTGTTCTGCTTTTCATAGTCCCTAGAAATGACCATTTAAAGGAGACAAATTTGTTTTTTATTGTATTTTATTGATTATGCTATTATAGTTGTCCCATTTCTCCCCCATAATTCCCCTCCACCCTGCACATCCCCTCCCACCCATATTCCCTCCTTTAGTTCATGCCCATGTGTCATAAGTTCTTTAGCTTCTACTTTTCCCACACTATTCTTGCCCTCCCCCTGTCTATTTTCTACCCACCATCTATGCTACTTATTCTCTGTACCTTGTCCCCCTCTCTCCTCCTCCCACTCCCCTGTTGCTAACCCTCCACGTGATCTCCATTTCTGTGTTCCTGCTCCTGGTCTAGATGTTTGCTTAGTTTGCTTTTGTTTTAGGTGTGGTTGTTAATATCTGTGAGTTTGCTGTCTTTTTACTGTCCTATTTTTTATCTTCTTTTTCTTAGATAAGTCCCTTTAACATTTCATATAATAAGGGCTTGGTGATGATGAACTCCTTTAACTTAATCTTATCTGAGAAGCACTTTATCTTCCCTTCCATTCTAAATGACAGCTTCACTGGATAGAGCAATCTTGGATGTAGGTCCTTGACTTTCATGACTTGGAATACTTCTTTCCAGCCCCTTCTTGCCTGGAAGGTCTCTTTTGAGAAATCAGCTGACAGTCTAATGGGGACTCCTTTGTAGGTGACTATCCCCTTTTCCCTTGCTGCTTCTAGAATTTTCTCCTTCATTTTAATCTTGGCTAATGTAATTATGATGTGCCTTGTTGTGTTCCTCCTTGGGTCCAACTTCTTTGGGACTCTCTGAGCTTCCTGGACTTCCTGGAAGTGTATTTCCTTCACCAGATTGGGGAAGTTCTCCTTTATTATTTGTTCAAATGTTTTCCACTTGTTTCTCTATCTCTTCTCCTTCTGGTACCCCTATAATTTATAATTTGGAACGTTTAAAGATGTCCTGGAGGCTCCTAAGCCTCTCCTCATTTTTTTGAATTCTTGATTCTTCCTTGTTTTCTGTTTGGTTGTTTCTTTCTTCCTTCTGGTCCATTCCATTGATTTGAGTCCCAGTTTCCTTCCCATCACCATTGGTTCCCTGTTCGTTTTCCTTCATTTCACTTAGTGTAGTCTTCATTTGTTCATCTAACTTGCAACAAAAATCAACCAATTCTGTGAGCTTCCTAATCACCAGTGCTTTGAACTGTGCTTCTGATACGTTGGCTATCAGTGCTTTGAACTGTCCATCTGATAGGCTGACCACCTCCTGGTCACTCAGATGAATTAGCTCTGGGGCCCTGGTCTGTTCTCTTGTTTGAGCCATCCTTGTTTTTGTTTTTGTTTTTGTCTGGTCACAGCTGTTACATAGTGCGGGGCGGGTCCTTAGGCGTTCACCAGGGTGGGGCAGCCCAGTGGCTGGGTTATGATGCTGGGTGTGGGGGCGGGGTCCGAGAGGGAACAATGGCACTAGCTCCATGCTCTTTCACGGACTTCAGTCCCTTCTGCCAATTTCCCCTATCAAATTGGGCCCTTCTGGGGCTGATTTCTGCATGGGTGGACCTGCGCATGCTCCAGGACCCCAGGGGTCTCCCCAGTGAAATCTCCTGTGAGGCTGGGACTCCCTGCTGGCACCTCAGCCCCTACAAGTATTTTCAATGGGTGCTTTTAGGCTTCACTTCCTGGTGCTGGTGCACTGCATCACATAGTCTGTCTTGCTGCCCATTTTTGCCTGGTTTATCTGTGTGTGAATGTGTGTCCGTGGTCAGCCTCCTTGTGCACCCCACTTGGCCTCCTCTAGTCTGGCAACCGGCAACTGCTGCCTCTGCACCTGGGGTGATTGTGCTCCTAGGACCACCAGCCACAGTCTTATCCCACCCCTACTGGACTCCCCCAGCCGTGGACTCTGCCAGCCGCTGACTCCACCCCTCTTCCCAGTCTGGGTGAATCACTGTTGGACTCCTGTACAGTTCAATTTTCTCTCTGTCCTGGTTGGGATTTTTTTTTTTTTTTTTGTTCTATATTTTTGTTGTCCTACACTTTATTGTGAGAAGAGGCATTGCATATCCACCTACACCTTCATCTTGTCCAGAAGTCCAAGAAATTTGTTTTTGATTAATAGTTATGCTCCCTGAATTTCTCTTGCAATGTGAAGTTTCACGAAACTTGTTAACTTTTGCAACTTTCAGGTTTCTTATGT
>PVKU01017634.1:0-10967 GCA_004027475.1 Anoura caudifer
GGAAGGCAATGAGGGTGACGATTCACCAGACAAGCTCTGTACGTTGGTCACCTATGTACCTGTCACCACCTTCAAAAATCTACAAACAGTTAATATGGATGAGAACTAACTGCTGATTGTCAAATAAAGTTATAAAACTGCCTTTGAGGTGTGGTTTCCTCTTTCTAGTGGCAATGTTGTGTGTTTGTATATCTTAAAGTAGTTCCCAGTTAAAGAATCATTTGGAAAGCTAAAAAAAATGAATTTTTATACAGCTGTACAATGTGTTTGTGTTTTAAGCTAAGTGTTATTTTAAAAAGTCAAAAGTTTTTAAAAATTAAGTTTATAAAGTAAAAACGATTTAGTAAGCTAAGGTTAATTTATTATTAAAGGAAAAAAATGCTTATAAATTTAGTGAAGCCAAGTGTCCAGTGTTTATAAAGTCTATAATAGTGCACGGTAATGTCCCAGGACTTCACGTTCACTCCCCCTCACTCACTGACTCACCTAGAGCAACTTCAGGTCCTGCCAGCTCCATTCCCAGTTAGCACCCTATACGTACAAGTGTACCATTTTTTAAACCCTTTATGTTCTGCTTTGATTAGACCTTTTCTATGTTTAGATACCACAAATACCACAAATACTGTACAGTATTCAGTGCCGTAATGTGCTGTACAGGCTTGTAGACTAAGAGGAATAGGCTATACGATGTAGCCTGGGTATATAATAAGTTATACCATCTAAATTTGGGTAATTGCATTCTATGATATTTTCACAATGATGAAATTGCACAACAGTGCATTTGCACAATGATGAAATTGCACAACAATTCATTTCTCAGAATATATTCCTATAGTTAAATGATATGTGACTGTATACTTTTCTACAAAGCTCTGCTACAGTTCCACAAATATTTGTTGTGCTGCATTTAAACTACATAAATTTTTTTAAAAAAAATGAATGAACCAATAAACACTTATCTTACCTGAAGTTAACAGCAACAATACTGTCTTTTTCAAAATTATATTTTATTGATTATGCTATTACAATTGTTCCAATTTTTCCTTTTGTCCCCCTCCATCCAGCACCCCCCCCCCGTTCCCTCAGGCAAACCCCCACCATTGTTCATGTCCATGAGTCATGCATATAAGTTCTTTGGCTACTCCATTTCCTCTACTGTACTTTACAGCTCCATGGCTTAAGCAAAGTTTGCTTAGGGAGATACACCTACAAAGAAGAGAGAAAAATAGAATTGGGTAGAGGAGGAATCCAGGCCACAATGCACTGCAACTGAGGCTTCAGCTAATCCAACAGTGAGCTCCAAAGCTGAGATGGCCTTTCAGAGTGGACTTGAACTGAGGTAATGGCTGTGCCTTTGTACCCTCACACCAGCCAGGCATTGCCCACAGGCTACTCCATAGGGGAGTGTATGCATGTGTTGGGGCCATTCTCTGTAGCTGAAGACAATGCCTTGAGAGACACAGCTGCAAACTGTTAGGTGATATTCCCAGCCGTTGAGATGAAATGAACCAGCACCATGGAATTCACTAAAGCCCACCATTACACAACATAGTCCACTTGTTTCTTACATATTTGCTCCATCTAGGAGTAGTTTCTTCAGGAGTTCAGTTGGGAAACCTCGCATTTTCTGGGTGACTTACAAAGGTTAGTGAAATAAAGTGCAGCTGCTGTTGCTGTAATTAATCTTAGAACCATAATTGATTCTCATTATTTCCTCCACCAGCCACCCTCATTAAGCACCTCTGTTGATCTAAGCAACCTGCCTAGTAGGGTAACCCAGACCCTCTGGGGAATCTGAGTCTCCAGTGTCCGTTGCCCTCCACAGGTGGTAGCTGCTGATGGTGTCCATTTACTCTTAACAAGAAGGCATGAGAAAACTAAGAGCCTGCAGCTTGTCACTCAGGTGTCACACATATTCTTCCTTGCCCTTGCTATGGAGCAGTAGCCCTACTTCCTCCTGATGATTAGGGCAGTTACATTTGCAGGGATAGTGATTCCCGTTCTTGCCTGCTGGTTTCTTGGCACACGAAGCCCAAAGTGACAAGGTAAAAGCTGAAGCTTGAAGTGCAATGGGATTCTCATTTTGTCCTTTGATAGCAGGACTGCCAGACCTACAATGCCTAATACAGGGATGAGATGTACAGATTTCTCAAATGAGTTGCTGACAGTGATGATATAAAGGGATGGTCCCATTCCATTCCTTGGCTTCCAAACTCTTGTATTTTACCTATTAGGGATACAGAAGTACCATACAATGTTTGTTTCTTAGGGTTTATACAGCATCCTAAGAGATGGTGCCAGCCTCACAGGGTATTATCTCCAAGATGGAGCCTCAGATGCATTTTTCAGATGCTGTTTTACCACTCTGTCAGGATGATGGCTTTTGAGAGATACAGTATAGGATAGGACCAATGGACCCCATGGCCACGCATCACTGCTGCATCCCTTTGCTATAAAGTGGGTTCGTAGGGGGTCTGCACAAATCCAGCTTGTGATGGGCAGCACTAGCCTCATGGCTACTTGACATCACATGGTCACATGCTCTATCTCTACCATGGCCCAATAGCACATTGAGTGGGTTTTGAATGGCTGGTAGTTCTTTGCGGCAGAAGGCATGGCCTTGTGTCAGAGGCCTATGTTATAATTTTTCTTTTAAAACTTGCCATGAACTGCAATGATGATGTTTCCCATCCTAAATACCTCAAGCACATGTATTTTGAATGAGGGTAATGTTGCCCACAAGAGGGCAAAAACTGATTCTTGGGTGAAAAAATAATTCTTAGATATTGCAATGGTTTGTGGCTCTCCAGAGCTCAATCTTACCTAACAAAATCATGTCTCTTTTTTTTTTTAAAGATTTTATTTATTTATGTTTAGCGAGAGGGGAAGGAAGGGAGAAAGAGAGGGAGAGAAATATCAGTGTGTGGTTGCCTCTCCCATGCCCCCTCCTGGGGACCTGGCCTGCAACCCAACCCAGACATGTACCCTGACTGGGAATCGAACTGTCAACTCTTTGGTTCACAGGCTGTCACTCAATCCACTGAGCCACACCAGTCAGGGCACAAAAATCATATTTCTTAATGTTTCATTTTTCTTATTGGATTCTTGAACATTAATTTCATGGAAAACACATAAAGGCTGTGTTAGAAGAGTGCTATAAGACTACGGTGAACAATGGCTGTGATTGGCATGTCTTCTCTTGATGGATTTCTCTATTCCAAAGTCAAATGGTGAGAGTGGGCTGCAAGTATCTATTCGCTGCGGCTGACTACCTTATGGATATTGTCTGAGCCTCGGTGCTTATGTATATGACTTGGACTTTGAGAATTACATGAAAATAGCTGATATTTTATTATTTCATTTTAGAAAATTTCTACAAAAGTCCTTTAACCCATCATTAATTATGTCAAGTGCTAAAAATAAAAGCTGTCAACAAAGCTTACTGAACATTAGCCTATGGTTTTATTGAAAGCCAGTCAACTCAAGACAGTCTATGCGTCATATATCGTGAAATTCCCTTTCCAGCTATGACACCGTTCCAGCTATGAGACCATTGAGACTTTTGGATCACTTGAAAAGGAAACATCCTAGTAAAGCAGGTAAGCGTACAAAATGTTTCAAAACATTAAAACAGAATTTGAGCTGTGTAACACTGCTATTGCCTTAGTTAAAAAGAACACACAAGCAAATGACAATGGATTGATCAGGTCTTATAAAATTGCAGAAATCATTGCAAAATCTGGTAGTGCTCATACAGTTGCTGAGACCATTGTGTAAACATAGAGAATGCAATTTCAGTGATGCAGCAAGATCTAGTAAAAGAACTGCTATTGGGCAATAATTCAATTAAAAGATGTAAGAAAGAATTGTCAGTTAACATTGAAAAGCAGTTAACTGATATATTGAAACAAAGAAAAACTTCTATTCAGACTGATGAAACAGAGTTACTAACAGTAAAGCCTTTCTAATAGCAACTGTTTGTTATCTTTATGATGATTGTAATTATAAGAAGCGGTGTTTGTAAATTCTTCAGGAACTGACTATACTAGAGTGTCTATTTTTTGCTCCTGTAAAATTTTGGTTTCCTGAAACATAAGACATTGGAGAATTAGGTGCCCTGTTCTTCTGACAGAGCAAAATGCACAGTTAAAAGATATAAAGATGTATAGCCTTTGGGTGGGACATACTTGTCCTGAAGTTTTTGCTCTAGACTGCATTGTACACCAACATCAAATGCTTGCAAAAAGAAAAAAAAAACACAAGTAAGTGCAGTTCTTTATTTCACTATTATAATTAGAACCATGAATAAAACAAAGTCACATAGCAAATATGATGACCTTTTCAGAAAATTTTACATTGATAAGGAGCAATATGTGAGGCTTCTTCTACAAACAGAAGTTAGATGGCTCTCTGAAGGAAACGAACAAAATTTGTAAGCCTTTTTGATATGAAAATTCATTTTTCAGAAGGCAAAGGAGACAGATTTAGCCAAGGAGATCAGCACACACAATAAAACAGCTTATATACTACAATTCACGTTTTTTCAGACATAATGACGTATCATTTGAACTTCAAATAAAATTATAATAAATATATACATTTAGCAAATTTCACTGAAAAACTGAAGAAATTTTAAATAAACTTAATGGGAAAACGATTTCATGGCATGTGAGAGATAACTAAAATTAATGGGTTACTCACTGAGAATGAGCTTAACAATTTTTCATAGTTTATGAAGTCAAGCTTCTAACCAGAAAGCAAACTAGAGCTGCATAGTTTAAAAGCCAAAATCCAGGGGGGAAAAAATTCCTTGTCTTGAAATCCTGCATGGCTTTTTTGTTAGTAGAAGATCCCACCTATTTAGATAGGAATTCTAACTCCCCAGAGTGTTTATGAGAGTGGCAGAGGAGTATCTCAAATGCATTAACTAATTAATTCAGGTCATTCATGGCCTCTGCCCTGCTGGGGCTCTGCTGTGATTAAACACCAGTTGGAGATCTGCTTAAATGCTGTGGCTTGCTTCAGCATGTTGATGTTCTTTACATGAGGTTCAGATCCTTGCCAAACACTAGCTACCAGTGCTCTCAACCTTTGCTGAGCATGATAGTACAGCAGCAGTGAGCTACAAAGTGAGAACAGAAACAGCTTTCTCCCCTCTGTACTGGACTGTTAGAGGGTCTTACAGCAACATTCTCAAATGCTAATGTGTTTTTTAAAAAGTCCAGGACTGCTCTCTTGAATCCCTTAGTTTATGTTGCTAAACCCAATCTGCACCAGACGTTCTCCCTATAGGATGATTTGCCTGAGAGTCAGCTGTCCTTTTATTGTAGTTTGCCCCCACTGGGTTTGTTGCAATCCGTAGGTGCTTATACGTGCTTGGAATCCAGTAATTGACACTATGCCAATTATGTCCCCAAAAGTCCTTATCAACACCTGTAGAAATCAAATCAAATAGAATAGGTGTGGGTAGAAAGTTGCCTGTCTCTGCCCATGGCTGTATTAGAATCTTAGTTTTGGTCAAGCTAGGATGTCCTAGTACATTCTTTTTAAAAAATCAAGTAAGATTTTGCCAGGCAACTTAAAAAATATATATGCAAACTATTAAAATGAGAATTCTGAAATTTTGGATTCTAGTCTTATGTCTGTTACTGACACAGACTCCAATGCCCATTGTGTCCATGGCATTATGGCTGAGATGAGATAAATTCACAAGGACTACCAAGTCCTGTGGAGGAAAAGGGATGGCACAGCTACTTTATCAAGGGGAGAGCACCTTGGAGCCCTCGGCCACTCTCTCAAGAGAAGAGCGCCCCAACCCTTGCCTTGACAAGCTTTTATTAGATTCAGTTTGCACAGGAATACAGGGCATGTCCATAAAGCTTATTAATCAATGTCAGGCAGTAAGGATCAAACAATAGATAACATTCAAAGAACTAGGAGGGCTTATTTAGAGTCAGGGTCAGATAGCTAAAGGGCTATAAAACTTTGGGGAAACTCATTTCATGCTTGGCCTTTATCATTTAAATTGAGGGTATCAGCAAAGTGGGTTTCACAGGATTTTATGCATTCTTTCTTAGGCCTGATCACCCTGGGGAACCTGCCCTTTTCAGCACAGGGCTGCACCCACCTCCACCTCCACCATTGTTTCAGACTTAAGCAAGGTGGAGGATGCAGGCAGCCAAGAGATTAGGAGACTGCTCAGAGACAGAATGAGGACTCAGGCTATGTCAAAGCCAAAGGATGAGGGTTCATCACCCCCTTTCTCCATAGCCCCCCAAGTCCTTCCCTGAGGGCCTTCTCATGACTGTGCCTGTCTTAGGTTGTCTCACTCATGAGGAATCTTACCCTCATTGGCTAACCCATCATGCACTGGAAGCCAGACAGGGTGAAGTAAAGTAAGCAGAGGTGGTGCTCCTGCCAGGGGGATAAACTTTGTCTCCTTAGTGGCCTATGGTCCCAAGGTCCTTTACTCAGCCTTAGCCATGGGGGGTTACAGCTTCTGAAACCAGGCAGGGTGCTTCCCAACATGTTACTAGTTTTCTGTGTGAACTCATGCCATGAACCTATTTTTTAATACACTGTATTAAATGTGCCACAAAGTGGCTTTGAATGTCAAATGGTGTGGTAGATGTAAATGTGCTTTGAAAATATTAAGTACACTGTTCAAATATGAAAATTCTTATTTTATAATGTTTAATTAAAATTTTGGTCTTTGACTTTAATTGTTCCCCTACTAAGGTATGAATTCATTCTGTTTCTCAGTCTTATTTCTTTAAAGGCTACATGAGATCATTATTTTAGAGATTGCCATAAAATTTTATAGCTGGAAGGGACTTTAAAGATTATATAGCTCAAATTGCTCAATTTTCAGATGAGGCAATTACATCCCAGAGAAGGGTAGGTTATCGAGATCATGGATGGTGTAAAAGGCCAGGAACCCAAGATCCTGATCCATACACAGTACTCATTTCACCACATCATAGAAGAGTGATCTCAAGGACATTACATCTTCCTTCTTATAGATTATTCAACATGAACAGTTGTCCATATTCTTATAGATTAAATAGCATGCTTATTCACTGGGCACCCAAGTAAACTATGTGATATTTACTCACACCATTTCTTATTTCCAGAACTTTTACAAACCTAGAGTACACAGAGCCCAGTTTTTATGAGGTCAACAAAATTGAATTTATTGGGTTGTTTTTCTGTGCTAGGCACTATTCAAGGCACTAAAGATACCACTTTTAATAAGACAGACCTATTACTGCCACAATAGAGCTTATATTCTACTGAAATATTAGACATAAAAGCAATATATGTGTTAAAAGGAAAGTAACCTGTTCTCTCAATCTTATAGGACATACAGCTAATACTGTCCTTGGCAGTGTACTTCTTTAGTTGGAAGGCTCTATTGGAACATTCCTTCTCCATATTGAACCAATCAATATTTAAGTTTCAATCTTGTTTGAGGTGGTTTCCAGATTCTTAGGCCATATAAGACTATATCTATGGAAACCCACATGCAATATCAGAACCACTTTATGTCTCATATATTTCCCTTGTTCTCAATGACACACGTATTTTGCTAATACTCCAGGTTGCTTTCATTTCCTTAACATGGAGCAATTCTTGGTTGAGCAGGAAGGAGCAAAGAGCCAGCTTTTACTTCTGTGCTGAGCCATTTCATTTTCATTCCACATTTTGGAGCAGAGGGAATTCATTCAGCTATTCTGTCTTCCTGAATTCTTCTCCTTTAAGCCAGCTGACAATTAACTGTTGCATATATTCTTCTAGTTGATGGAGTGAGAACAGGGTGTGTAAGTCTCTGGAAATTGAAGCTGGGATCCAGGAGCCAAGGGGCCATAGACAGAACCAAGATGAGCAACCAAAGTCTAGGCTCTTGACAGCATAGACAGTTGAAATGTAGCCTGGTGGGAATGATACTAACGAAAAGGTTAGAAATTAGAAGGTGGTCAGCCTCTTTATAATAGTGTCATTTCTAATCAACTTTACTCAGGTATAATTTATATACAATAAAACAAACCCATTTTATGTGAATTAATGTGTTTTGAAATATGTATATGCTTGTGTACCTATCACACACTGATATCATAGTATTTTGGGTTGAACTCCTGTTTTCCCACCACATAATCTTCTCAGCTATTCCCTTCTGCAGGCCCTAGGTTATCCAAGCTCTGGGATTTGTCTTTGCTCCAGTGGAAATTATCAGTGAAGTACCAGTAGCAACAAGAACTTGAGATAAACTCCTCCCCGAATCTAATTGCTACAGATCTTGCTAACAGGATCTGCAAAAGGCTTGGAGAACATCCACACATCAAGGGTCATGGATGTTCTGCTGCCTGGCCACATGGCGAGTGTAGAGGAAACAGCCAATTCATAGGTCCAGACACTTATCTGTCCACATACAAAAACTTTTAACAACTCACTAAAGCATCTTTTTTTTATTTTTTATTTTTTTAAAGATTTTATTTATTTATGTTTAGAGAAAGGATAAGGAAAGGAGAAAGAGAGGGAGAGAAACATCAATGTGTGGTTGCCTCTTGTGCACCCCTCAATGGGGACCTGGCCCGCAACCCAGGCATGTGCCCTGACTGAGAATCGAACCAGCAACCCTTTGGTTCACAGGCCCATGCTCAATCCATTGAGCCACTCCAGCCAGGGGAAGCATCTTTCTTTTATCCTTCCTAATCCCAAAAGAGTGGACAGGAAGTGGGGAGTGGAGGTAAGGGTCAAGACTAGAAGGTTTTGGTTGAAGTAATGATAGACAGTGTCTGTAATTCCCAAGATTCACCCCAACCCCTTGGCACATAGTGTGCATTTAATATCATGAGCCCTGGTAATATGATAATGCCGTGAAGCTTTGGCTTGTTGGGTATTGCCATGTAATTTACACTCACACAGGAGAGTAGCTAACCTGTCTTTGCAAGTCCAGGTCTAAAATTAATCAACTTCTGTGACGGCATCTGGTTCTTCATAGACAAGTTCTGACACACTTAATGAAAGAAGACTTTTTTGCATTTTCCAATATAAGAGCCAGACAGCTAACGTTTCTGCATTCTCCACCAAAAAAATCTAAGGGAAAACATTATCCACCGTAAATTTGGAAAATATGAGTTGCCAGTTGCTCAGTGCACAAGGAAAGAAAATCAGGCTAGAATAAATATTAAGGGATGTCAGGAGCTTCCTTTTTCTGCTGTAATTTTTCTATCACAGTGTTTCATTTAAAAATGGTTATTTTAAAATTACTAAATAAAAAAGACACGACTTGTAGTGAAAATTAACACCTAGAGGAAAATACCTTTTAAATGCCACATTCACTGGAATTTTTAATGTCCTGGTGTTTTGTTTTGTTTTTTTGTTTGTTTTGTTGTTTTTTTTTACTGATAGAAACCACACTTGTTTGGGAGAGAATGACTGTATCACACAAACAGTTTATAAAAGTAAACACTTCAGTTCTAAGATTTATTTTGAGATTCTCTCACCTACCCTCCATTGTCTGACTGCCTTTATTACAATATAAAAAAATATTTTCCTTGTAGCACTGAAACACATTTGAATGGAGATGCATGGAAATTCTGAAAGAGCAAGAGCTTATCTTTTAGCAGCATTTTGGCAGAGCTTCAGCAGACTGTATATAGAACTTGAAGATGTTTCTCCTCTACAGATATATGAACAAATCTGAATTTTGGCCCTAAATAAAGAATAATTATATGACATTAATTCATATCATAACCATAAATGCTCAAAATCTAGCAAGAAAAAATCTTAAAACTCCTACTATAGAATTCTTAGATTCGTAGTGTACTTTTCACTCCTCACTTTCATAAAAATCAGATGAAGATAAGCTGGTTTGAATTGCATTTTGAACTTGTTAGTTATTTACCACAAAGAGGATTTGGGTCCTTGCATCTGAAAAAATGATGCATGCTATGCAAAATTAGAAACATGCAAAATTATTCATTCTAAAGGTAGCAAGGAGAATGGAAAAAAAATAATGTTTAACTGGTTAGGATAGCGAATATAGGTAGAAAGCAATATTCTCTATTTGTAATACAATTAATATTGGTAGATTTTACAAACAGATAAGAAAATTGACATGATAGGGTTTTCCCAAAGCAAACTGTTATATATTATAAAAGTTTGTTTTTCTAGCTGATGTCTCTCTGATAACCTGCCAACAGAAACACAATTTTATATGTAATCAAACTGAAAAGATCTTTGTTCATAGATATTAATATTACATTAGTCATATTAAAAATTGTTTATGTGTGTACATTCTACTTCACTGTACATCTGTTTATTATAAATATTGAAAATATTAGATATATATGAACTGATTAAGAGATAATCTCCAAACAACATTGTTATATGAAATAAATTCAACAAGTAGACAAAGTGTATAATAGTGTATCATTTGTACAAAACAAAAAGAACACAAAAAGATCTTTTGATTTTCTAGTTGAATATCTCTGGACAGACATACAAATAATTGGTTGCAGTGGTTCCCTCTATAGGGAGGGGAGAAGCAAAGGAGGCCAAGAGGGCTTTTCATATTTGCTCATTTGCTGTATTGAATTTATTCTAGCAAAATGCATAACACACCCATAAACACACACATAGTTATATATTACTCAGTTTATCCTCATTCTAAAATGGATACTCTAGGGAAGATGAACTATGTTTTTGTCCTCTCTACGTACACCTTTTATAGCTTTGAGCATTTGCTGACATACAGACACCACAGCTGGAGTGAGATAAAGGAGTGACATGGTTTATAATGCTGCTTCCACTGATTCCTAGTTTTGTGACTAGGAATCACAAAACTAGGAATTTTTACCTCTTTGACCATTAATTTACTAATCCACAATATGATCAACACAATTCTCACCTCACAGGGTTGTCATAGTGCTTAAATGAAAGCATATCTGAAAATGCTTAGCATC
>PVKU01017635.1:0-10964 GCA_004027475.1 Anoura caudifer
AAGCTGTCCCCTGGGAGTCATGTGGATGAGGGTGGTTTGGAGGTTACAGTGGAGACAAAGTCTTTCCCTGCAGCACACTGACCTTGACCCCCAGGTAAGGAGACTAAACAGTGGGCATTTTTCTCCCTGGGGCTTCCCTTGCTGCACTCTGCCTGTGCTGGGCGATCCACACCCAGGAGAGGAGTCATTTTTACACCTCTAACCCCTCCCACCCCAAGGGCAGCTCCGACAGGAGTCCTGTGGGTTCCGGGAGGGACTGATCCCCACTTACAGCCGAGGAATGTCCCTCCCAAATCTCTCCTGGTGGCTGCAAACACCCTGAGGATGTCAGCACTGGTCTCCAGACCCCTCAGAGCCAATAAATGCAAAACTAGACCCCTGTTTCTCTCCACTCACACCTGAGTCCTCATCAGTCCACCCCTGTTTTCTCAGTGAGGGTTGTGGGTCCAGGACCAGGCAACACAGTCACCCTTGATTCTCCGTATGTCCCTCCTCATGTCCCTCCGTCCCAGATCCCTGCTGATTTCCCTCCACCTGTCTTCACATGTCCTCACGTGTACCCACATCCCTGCTGGGGACTGTGTCCCCAATCTCAGCTCCCTCACTCCCCCCTCCACGGCAGCTACTGGGGTGTCCAGGGGATTCTGCCTGCCACCATTGCCCTGTTCTGTCCTGGAGGGGAATTTAGAGAAAACATTGATGACTTTCCTTTCCATCTGAAACCCTCAAGTTCTGGTTGGACTGAAGGCACATCAGATCCCTTATCGATGTGTCTCCTCTGGCCGTGTCTACCTGTAGCCACCTCCTGCCCTGCTCTGTCTGACTCCCTTATCACCAGACATGTTGGGTTTCTCTCAGTTTCTCTTGACTTTAATTGAAAATGATGTATTAAAAAAATTATCCACACAAGGACAACAACTGAACACAAAAAGCGATGAAGGTGGCGGTTTTTCCCAGCTGGACACATTCCATGGAACAGCGGCAGAGGGTCTGGAATTTCATCTGTGAGGCATCATCCCGTTCAGATGCTGCCTTGCACAAGTCACCTGTCATTCTGCCAGTGGTCTCGTTCTGCCGATAAGAAGATGCAGAATGTGCTCTTTCCTTTAGAAGCAACCCCACTGTTGACATCTGTGGTCAGGCACAGGATTGTGGGGACACAGGATACAGGCCCCCAAACCCATAGTGGGTGGTTTGCCCTGAGGAGGAAGTGCTACCCAGTGAGAGTCCCTCCCTCAGAGGAGGCTGTCCCAGAGCCCTGGGTGAAGGGCTGGTGAGGGCCCTGCTGTGTATGTGGGGCGGGGGGAGCTCTGCCAAGTGCTGACCCATCAGGGGGCTGGGTGGGTGGGGAGGTGATGGGTCAGACAGGAGGCAGCACAGGGAGCTGAGCACAGAGAAGCCACTGGTGCTGGTCATTAGAGGGAGGGCCGGGGGTGCTCTGGTGGCAGCTCTCAGTTGACCCAACAAAAAGGGAAGTTTGGGCACTTGCTATCAGGGTACTAGGGATGCTTAGTGTATTTGCAGGGCCTGATGAGAAAGGGGAGAAGGGATATGCTCCTTTTCTCTGTAAAAGTGCTGTCAGGAAGCATCACGGGGAAACCCCACACCTACTCTCGAAAAGTCATGTCCTTTCTGCCTCACACACCAAGGCTCACCAGAGTTCTGTCTTCTCGGCATCATTTAGAGAATAGGGACCATCCAGCATCCCACCCTGCCCTCCCCAGCACCCAGGACAGGGCCTCTGAGGGTCTTGTGTTCACGCTGGGTGCAGGAAGGTCTAGGTGACAAGGTGGACCTGTGTGCACCACTGTCAGCACTGACCACAGACAGCACCTGTGATCTGGAGACACCGTCTGGGGGCAGAGCCATTGGCCTCTGCTGCAGCCCCACCTTGGTTCTTCGAATGGTCTCAGCCCTGCTGCAGTTCCCTGGGTCCTGGGCACAGCCTCCTGCACTGGGCAGGGCACCCGTCTCTTTCAGTCTCACACACATTGTACTCAACCTGCACTCAGGACTGTCTGCATTAGCTCCTCCCCTTTGCTCCAGGACATGGATGTAGCAACTCCCCAGAAAAACCCTGAGCTCACACTTCCTGACCATTGTGCCAGCTACAGGCTCTGTCCTCCACCCTCTATCTGCAGGACGGTCTGGCCATGGGCCCCCATCTCAGCCTCCTCTTGGTCCTCGGTGAGTGCTGGAGTGGAGGGATAAGGTCCCGGTACAGAGCGGGTGGGAACCTGGGGAGTCGTCTTCATCCCTGCTGAGTCCTGACTCCAGCCCAGGACACTCATGGTCCCTCCTGGGTGTCTGACCCCTCAGCTCTGGCCCCGTCCCAAGTCTGACCATGGAAGGTTGAGTCCTGGAAGCAGGTACCTGGGTGTGGGGACAGGTTCAGACTGAGTACCTGTTTGGGAGAGGGGATTGGGGCTTTGTTGACACTCAGAGCAAGAAGAAGGGCTGTGCTCAGAGGTGATGCTGAGGAGGGAGCTGGACATTCTTGGGGACTGAGCCCTGCCTCCATCAGGGCCCCTGGGTGCAGCCCCAGGTGGAGGCCAGGCGCTGGGTGTTTTCTTAAAACAGCTTGTCTCCCAGTGCTCTGCCTGGGCCAGACCATCCACATGCAGGAGGGTGAATCTACCTTTTAATTTCCATTTTTCATGTATGTTGTGTTTTCTGACAAAGTGCTAATTTTCCTTAGAGTCCTCTGACAGCTTGTCTTCAGCTAGGATGAGATCCAGGGCCCTCTCACGGTCTAGATGGGTCTGTTTTCACCTGTCTGACCCACTGATCTGCGGCGACGCAGCCTTTCTTTCACTTGCGCTAACAACCTTGTCCCACTGGTGGGACCTCCTCCCAGGCTGACTCTCCTCTCAGTGGGCTGGGCTGGTTCACACTTGGCCTTCAGCTCTGCACCTCTTCCCTGTGACTCCCAGACAGGTCAGCTGTCCCTCAGTGGCCCTGAGACTCCCACACTCACTGGGGCACTTGTCATCGTGTGTGGCTGTGGGTTTGAATGATGCCTTCATCAGCCTCTGTGCTAGCTCTTTTCTCCAGGCAAGGAGGCAGGTCCTTGTGTGTGTGTCTCATTTTTGTGGGGCCAGTGGCATGTGGAGGGCCTCTGCATACACATGGAGAGGAAGTAGGATGTAGTTGAAAGAATGAGTGAGTGAAGGAGTGGGGAGCCTTGGCCAGTGCCTGCCTCTATGAAGGATCAGGAGCTGTGGGTGCCACCTTCCTGTTTCAGGGCTACGAGCTTTCTCCTTCACCCTCCCCAGCCACGTGGCTCACATGGGGTTTCAGGACCCTCAATACTAGAAATGGGAAGAGGCTGGGAGGAAGGTAGAAAGTGCAGTGGGAACAGAGAGCTGATTGTTGCTCAGAGGATTGCCCTGGAGACAGGAACCCCCAGCCACTGGGGTCATGTGACCAGATCTGGGTAGAGCTCCACCCCCACTGGACTTCTATTGGAGCTTTGCAGGCCCCCTTGGTCCCCACAGTGTCACCCAGCTGCCCTTCAGTCCTGGCCCAGGTCACTCCCATGTCTCACACTCCTGCTTCCCTGTCCCCACATCTGACCCATCATCCTCACTCTGTGCCTCCCTCCCAGCATCTGTGTCTCCTAGAAAGTGGCTCTGGCAGGGAGTACTGGCCGGGGCACAGTCTGCACTGACACCCCCGCCCCCCTTTATCACCCTGAGAAAAGCTCAACATGTGACCAGGACTCGGGGTCCTGTGTCAGGGGGGTCACTCTGCAGTGATGAGGATTCACAGTCACTGGAGTGAGTGTGGGGGGTGGTGTTTGGGGAAAGGATGGTGGGATGTTCTAAACTGGGTCATGGGGATGGTTGCACGGCTCTGCAACTTTGCTAAAAGCATGGAAGTGAACTCAGAAAACAGGGGTCTGTGATAACTGGTGATTTCCTCCTGAGGGACCCTAAGATCTGCTCTGCTTCCTCCCAGAGGCCCTGCCCAAACCCTCCATCAGGGCTGAGCCGGGTCCTGTGATCCACCTGGGACGGCCTGTGACCATCGTGTGCCGGGGCCCAGGTGGGGCTGACACATTCCGTCTGATGGAAAAGAAGAATCTATATGATTTTTCGGATCAGAAAATCACTTCTCAAAATGGCTCACAGTGGGCAGAGGCCAGATTCCGCATCAACACAGTGAGTGATGTCACTGCCAGGAGTTACTTCTGCTTCTACGGTAAAGGGTTCAGTGCATCTGAGCCCAGTGAGCCCCTGAAGGTGGGTGATGAGGACGTCTCCACTCCACCCTCAGGTTTGCCCCAGGTCCCTGCACCCTGTCCCCACCCCTGTGCTCTGTCCCAGGCTCCCTGCCCTCTTGCTGGCCCCAGCCCTGTGGCTCCCCTGCCCCTCTGCACTCATGTCCCTTGGCCTTTACACCTGCTCAGGGCCCTGGAGCCCTGGTCCCATCTGGACACCACGATGGCCTAGACATGGAGCCCCAGCATGGATTGGGCTGGGAGATGTCCTGCACGGCTGGGTGGGGAGTGGACTTCCAGGGACAGACCCCCTTCAAGGGATGGTTGGTCCTTTCACTCAGAATGGTTTTCAGCCTTTTGTGTGCACTTGGGCAGACTCTGTGGAGCCCCAGGAAGTATGTTCCCTGTGGGTGGTCCGTCCACCACTGGGCAAGTCATGTGGCTCATGGGTCCCTGACCAGAGCTAGTGGGGGACCTCTGGGGTGAGGCTGTGCATCCTGTAGGTTCGGTCAGTTCCTGAGAGGTCCTGGAGTCAGGGTTTAAGTGACTGTCTCAGGGAGTGGGGCAAGGAGGGAGGAATTCTTCCTTCAAAACCTGGTATTGTGTCTCCCTTTGCTCTTTACCCAGCTGTGACTCAGACTCCCGTGGGTCAGTGGGCATGTCCTGACCTATGACCCCTCACTGACTTGGGGCACTGTGGGAGACACAGTGGCCCTGATAGGTAGGGTTAGCCCTCAGGACCTCCTGGCCATGTGGCCAAGTGAGGTGGTTCCCACCCACCCTGTTCCTTTCTGGACCAGGGTCCAACTCCTTCGTGCTAATGTGTGGAGGGGGACAGGACATTCTGAGGGGTATCCAGCCCCTCAGACAAGTAGACACAGAGAATTCCATCCCACTGTCCTCACATGTCTCTGTCCCCTTTCCAGGGAGTTCAGGGGGCATCCTCTGTACTGAGAGGTGCAGAGAAAGAGGGCGGGTGTGGATGCTGTGGGAGCTGCAGGGCCAGGCTGAGAGGGACAGGCCGAGGAGGGACCTGGGCTCAGTGTCTCTCCTGCCCCCTTACAGGAGCCCCTGGAGACTCAGCCTCCTCCTTGGAGCCCCTCCTGGGCTGGGGAGTGGGGACCTCAGCCTGGGGTGTCCCCTCCTGGGGGCTCTGTGGGGGAGTGGGCAATGGGGTGGCAGCAGGGAGGGGCCTGCTTCTCTCTTGGTGGGTGGGCACTCAGCAGGCAGTCACATCTTGCATCCTCAACCACAAGAGGCCTGTTCAGTCTAGGTGGTGAGAGTCAGGAGGGGAGACTCCCCTAGGATCCCTGAGTAAGTCTGGGTTTGCAGCTGTGCCCTGCACTGGGGTGCTGTGGTGGACTGGTAGTGAAGCCTGGGGTGGGGTCCCAGGGGCTTCGAGGTGGGGAGGGCAGGGGCTGGGTGCTCCCAGGGAACGGAAGGTCTGTGCAGAAGACAAACACTAAGCCTTTCTCACTTCTAGGAAAAGCCCAAGAAGTCACACCCCACCCACGTGAGAGGGCTCCTTAAGTGTTAAGTCACCTGGGAGCGTGGTCAGGGGAATGGGGGAAATACGGGCCTGCCCAATAAAGGAAGAACTCCGGTCTCACAGGTCCTGGACTTGGTGATTCTTCTCCACCTGTCAGTGACCCCCTGTCCTCTTCTCCCAGACCCAGCCTCCTGGAATTACACAGTGGGGAACTATTTCTGCATTGTCCTGTCTGGAGTGGTGTTGCTGATCCTGGTGGCAATTCTGGCAGAGGCTGGGCAGTCAGTGCAGGTGGCCACACTGACCACAGGAATGGAGACAGGAAGCTCTGGCTGGAGAAATTAGTCTCCAGGCCCCCAAGAGGGGCTTACTTCAGGGCCCCAGGCTCCCACTGGAGCCCAGGAGACCCAGATCCACCCCTGTTCTCTGAATTTCATGGTGCTTCTGGTGAGGCTGTCCTGTGCATGGGACTCTGTCCTCAGAAGTGTGTAGGAGCAGCGGGGACCTGGCCTCCTGTGTGGTCCGTCTCCTTCTCCAGGGTTTGACTCCAGGCCTGACAGTCACTCTGCTCACAGCCCAGCCCCACCCCTGCCTGGGTCTCCCTTCTCTTCTTGTTCTCAGACAGGGTCCAGGTCCCTGCAGCCTCTGCCTCCCTCTTCCTCCTCCTGGAGCCCCGAGTTCTGGCCTGCTTTCTGGGGACTTGGGAATGTGTGCGTGCGGCTCAAGACTTTGGTCTCACCCACACCTGTCACCTGTAGAATTGCACCCACTCTGGGCCCCTGCACACCCACCTCTGCTCCTGGAACAGCCTCTGCCTCCTGCACCTGACCCTTCGGTATCAGGTGACTTGGATCTCTTGGATCTAAAGAACAGGGAAGGGACTCGGCCAAATTCACAGTGAGACATCACCACACACTCCACAGAATGACTATTGCTGAAATTATTTTTAAATGGTGGGCACTAGATTTAGTGGGTGGATGACTTCATAAGGTAGGGAAATGTCTAACCCCTACGCTGTACAATTGAAATAATATATGTCGACTGTAATTGAAGAATA
Source organism: Anoura caudifer (assembly GCA_004027475.1). Classification (NCBI taxonomy): domain Eukaryota; kingdom Metazoa; phylum Chordata; class Mammalia; order Chiroptera; family Phyllostomidae; genus Anoura; species Anoura caudifer. Next base: position 6,769 of record PVKU01017635.1, read on the forward strand.
AATTAAACATACTAATCTAAAAACAGCAAGTGTGGCCAGGCTGAGGAGGAATGGGAGCCCCTGGGCCCCGTGGTGGGGAGGCAAAGTGGTGCAGCCTCTGAGAAGGTCTGCAGGCTGTTCCTCAGAACGTGACAGGGAATCTCCATCCATCCAGCAGCCCCAGTCCGGGTTTCCTTGCAGGGAAGTGAGAGCAGGGACGTGGTCACTTGTACATGTGCCCCTAGGACAGCGTGACTCACAAAGGTCAAGGGCTTCACAAGCTCCTCAGAGGTGGAGGAGGAAGCAGACACTGAGTCCCAGTGATGCCTCCTGAGAAGGACCCACTGGCTTTGAAGAGAAGGGAGGAAGGGGCCCAGTGTCACAGAATGCCGGATCTCTAGACGCTGGAAGACAAGGGAGGGACTATCTCCCGAGCCTCCAGGAGAGAAGGCAGCCCTGCAGACACCTCAAGGTCAGCCTGTTGGGACTCTGAACCTCCGGGACCCTGAGATCACAGATCTGCGTCAATGTGAGCCACCACGCTGGTGTGCATTTGTCACAGCAGCGCGGGAATCTCGGGAGCCTGGCCTCCAACTCTGTGGTCTTAAGATGCCCCCCGATCTTCTGGTAACCAGGACAGAGGTTTTTCCTGACAAGCCTCTGACCTCACCCCCTGACCCTTCACCCAAACTCGGCCACCAGAGTCGGAAGCCCAGCCAGGCACCCGGTGGGGTCCGGGTCTGGGGGACGCGTCTTGATTCTAAGACGCTGCACGTGTGGCTGCGCTGCACCCACGCTGGGTCGCCGTGCGGCCTAGGGACGCAGGACAGGACCAAGGCCAATCACCTGGTGTCCTGCAGCGCAGGGCTGGGCAGGGAGACTCCCGCCCTTCTCTGTCTCCGCAGGGATAGCACACGGGGAGGGGAGGCTCCCTTTGCTCTGCCCGAGGCTCCTCCTCTCCAGGGAAGTGGCGGCCCCTCTCTGCTCCGGATCTGAGCCAGTCTCGGGGAGGAAGGGGCTCCTCCAGTACAGCGCGCTGCCTGCACGGTGCTTGCGTCCTGCTGGGATCAGGGTCCTCCTCCCCCGGGAGATGCCGCTCAGCTCCCCAGACTTGGTCGTGAAAAGTACTTTCCCGCTGCGCTTCCTGAGGCTTCCGCTCTCCTTAGCTGGGCCCCGTCGCGCTTTGTAGATTGACGGGGAGCCCGGGCCCATCTGTGCTCCTGCCCTGGACCAGGGCCCCCACGGTCTCGGGTCCCTTTTATGGGAACAGCATTTAGAAAGCGCGTACGTGAGCTCAGAGCTACCGGGATTTTGATCCTTATGGACCCTTGGTAATCAGGGAGGATGCACCGTGTCCATCCGCACAGGTATTTCCCACCAGGGAACGTTACAGGTTCATTTATGTTGTACCTGTGTCCCTTACACGAAAACCCAATTCCTAGCAAATTCATAGATTTCCTTTTTTTTTTTTTAAACAGCTGTGGTGATTGAATATCAATAAGCTCCTATTTTATTTTTATTTGTTTATATTGATGTCAGAGTGTGTTTTTCCATTATTTATGACTTAATTGTGTCTTGAATATGTAGAATATTTTCAGGTTTCAGAAGTGACAGCCACCTAGAACGGTACACTCAGAGATGACCACTTGATTCTCTCCCCTGCACTCTTTACCCCCACGCATCAAAAGTAACTATGTTTGTTAGTTTCTGGTTTTCAGAAAGAAAAAATAGCATGTAAAAAGCATGTAAACAGACACATAATCTTATTTTACCTACTTTCTCTCTTTTTTAAAGATTTTATTTATTTATTTTTAGAGAAAGGGGAAGAGAAGGAGAAAGAGAGAAACATTAACGTGTGGTTGCCTCTCACATGCCCCCTACTGGGGACCTGGCCTGCAATCCAGGCATGTGCCCTGACTGGGAATCTAACTGGAAACCCTTTGGTTCACAAGTGGGCACTCAATCCCCTGAGCCACACCAGCCAGGGCACAGATTTTATTTTTAATCATATGCATCCTAGCACTTAGTTGGTCTTTCCTTAACTCTGTAAAGGGTTCAATTATTTATCTCTTGAACTGTTACTAGATTCCGTTTTCACTTCTTTCCTTCTAACTTATAATAAATAGATGTGATGGTTGTCCTCCTCATTCTGATCCCCAAGTATCTTGAATCTCCACTTCTGGTCTCTCAGCATGGCATTGTGGGAATTTCCTCAACATCGTGCTCTGCTGTCATCAGTGTTTCTTCAGCTGTGTCTAGTCCTGGATGGGATTGATGTTTTGAATGTGTTCATTCTGTTGCATTGTTCATCTCTAAAATTTCTAAGTCTTCTCAACCATTTCCTATTCTTCTGTAATATAATCCACACTATTGCCTGAAGCATTTAATATCCTTCTTTACTTTGACAGGTAGTTAAACATGCTTAATTTAAATTTCTTCTCATACTTCCTACTGACTCTCCTTCATTGGATGTCACAGCTCCCAGTGTCAGTAGACAGCGTCCATGGCACTGTCCGTCATCATTAGGATTTCTCCACTGTCCACTCTTGTAGAAGTCTCTCCCTTCACACACCTGGTCTCCCCCGGGTTCTCCAGGGCTGTCCTGGGAGTCAGTTTGACCAGGGGCTCCAGTGGCCACTGCCCCTGCCCCATGCCATCCACTCTCTCAGACTCAGCACCTGGTCAGCATTGTGTTAGGCAAGGATGGGTAATGCTGACCTCATGCTCACATGGGGCACATCCAGTCATGTCACCAAAGCACAGCAAAAACTCTGTTTCACACACACGGGGGAAATGACTCAGTGCTAATATGGGGTGTGTCAGTGAGCACAGCCAGCCCTGTGCCTGCCCACAAACACAAGGTCAGGGGGCCACAGCTTCCCGCCTTCACCTGAAGCCCTGCCCCCTTCCTGTGAGAACGTGGGGTCCCCCTCTCTGTCTGCAGGAGTGGAAACCTCCATTCTACAACCCCTGATGGCCCCAGGCACTGGCTGCTACTCAGCTTCTTTCTCTGTTCTTTCTGTTCTTTCTTGTGGTTTCCTGACTATCTGGGGAACTTTTGCTTCTCCTTTCCAGAAAATGATTATTTCTTCATATTTCAGAAGTGTTGTAAGTAACTTTAGGCATTTGAAGCACATCAGGGCTCTGAGGTGGACACAGCACATATTCATCTGCACTGTGGAGGCTGACGCCATGAGCCTCTCCTGTCTTCACCTGGTCTGCAGAGGAACTGTGACCAAGACCTTCCCCGGAGCCAGGAACCAAGACACCAGCAGCCACTCTGAGGAGAGGAATTTGTGACAACAAAACCCAAACAAGGAAACAGATAAGATGTTATTATCTGGGCCACACAGGCAGCGGACGAGACATGAATATTTATAAAATGGTCATCTTCTTCTTAAAAAATGAACCTCTAATGCCCTGGCTGGGTAGCTCAGTTGGTTAGAGGTTCACCCCAATATGTCAAAGTTGTGGGTTCAATTCCTGGTCAGGGATCAAACCACAAGCAACCAATGAATGCATCAATAAGTGGAACACAAATCAATTTCTCTCTCTCTCTCTCTCTCTCTCTCTCTCTCTCTCTCTCTCTCTCTCTATGTCCCCCAGCCCCATCCACACTGAAATCAATAGATATGTTAAAAATTTTAAAAACAAACCTCTGACCCAAATAAAAGTCCCATAAAGCTTACATGCAGGACCACAGGAAGAGGAAGAGGACTCTGCCTGAGGCACAAGGGGCACTGAGGAGCCGAATGACTCAGAGTCTTGTTTGCAGGAAGATGGGGTGGACATTATTGCAGAAAAAAAAGGCAGACAGAGAGAGAGAAAGGAAAGAAAGTTCATGGATGGGGCTGGGATAGAAAGAAAGCCACACTCTGGGGCCAGGGGAAGGGATATGAGTCCTTCCCTCACTTCCCTGTGTCTGTCCTTTGTGCTCATTGTCACAGTGACACTCACCTGAACTGCACAGTGAGGAGGGGACCGTGTCTCTGCTCAGCTGAGCTTTGCAGGCACAGGGACCCCTATCTTCCTGAAGCACCTCCAGGGACTGGGTGACACTGTCCATGGGGAGGACCCACAGGGAGGGGCTGATGGCCAAGTGGAGGGGGAAGGAGACCCCATGGGGGAACCTCTGACCTGGAAGGACGGGCCAGGGATCACCTCACCTGCAAGGGGCATCTCAGGAGGCTCTGGAGCAGTTTGCTGCTTGATCCTGG
>PVKU01017636.1:0-10964 GCA_004027475.1 Anoura caudifer
AGGAAATAGTCTTCCAGGAAGTCCAGGAAGCTCAGAGAGTCCCAAAGAAGTTGGACCCAAGGAGGAACACACCAAGGCACATTATAATTACATTAGCCAAGATTAAAATGAAGGAGAGAATTCTAGAAGCAGCAAGGGATAAGGGGACAGTCACCTACAAAGGAGTTCCCATCAGACTGTCAGTGGATTTCTCAAAAGACACCTTCCAGGCAAGAAGGGGCTGGAAAGAAGTATTCCAAGTCATGAAAGTCAAGGACCCACATCCAAGATTGCTCTATCCAGCAAAGCTGTCATTTAGAATGGAAGGGAAGATAAAGTGCTTCAGATAAGGTCAAGTTAAAGGAGTTCATCATCACCAAGCCCTTATTATATGAAATGTTCAAGGGACTTATCTAAGAAAAAGAAGATAAAAAATATGAACAGTAAAAAAACAGCAAACTCACAGGTGTTAACAACCAGACCTAAAATAAAAGCAAACTAAGCAAATCACTACAACAGGAGCAGAAACACAGAAATGGAGATCACATGGAGGGTTAGCAATAGGGGAGTGGGAGGAGGAGAGAGGGGGCAAGGTACATAGAACAAGTAGCACAGATGGTGGGTAGAAAGTAGACAGGGGGAGGGCAAGAATAGTGTGGGAAATGTAGAAGCTAAAGAACTTATGACACATGGGCATGAACTAAAGTGGGGAATGTGGGTGGGAGGGGGTGTGCAGGGTGGAGGGGAATGAAGGGGGGGAAATGGGACAACTGTAATAGCATAATCAATAAAATATAATTTAAAAAAACTTGTCAAAATTGGTGAATTTTTGTGCAGCCTTTTAATGTTGAAGATGGAAGAAAATACACAACATTTTCAGTGTATTATGTTTTATTATTTCAAGAAAGGTAAAAATAGTCTTGAAATGCAAAAAAAAAAAAAAAAAAAAATTTGTGCGGTGTACAGGGTGTACGGAGAAGGTCCCGTGACTGCTCGAATGCAACTGGTTTGCAAAGTTTCTTGGTATTATTGACATTTCGGCTAAATAATTCTTTGCTGTGGGGCTGTGGTAGGCATTGGAAGACGTCTAGCAGCACCCCTGGCCTCCACCCGCTAGAAGCCAATAGCAGGAGATAGTTGACACACTCAAAATATCCAACGTAATAAAGGTATTGGAGAAAATGAAAACTGTGTCTTTTGTGAAAAAAACACAGGGACTTCTTGGACAACCCAATATTTTATTTACACATGGCGCATTTCAGTTCATACTAGCCATATTTCAAGTTCTAGTTAGCCACATGTGGTTGATGGGTATAGTACTGGACAGTGCGGTTGTATGCCTTAGTTTTCTTAGCTGTAAAAATGAGGATAAAATTGCATAGGTCACCGGGAGGATCGCGAGAGATGTGAAACACCAGCATCTTGCCCTGCATTTAGGACGCGCCCAATACAATCTTGGATCCTATGGTCTTTTCACTCAGAGGACCGCCCCCTACAAGTCTCCGCCCCTTCCCCGCCCCCTTCAAGCTCCGAGTGGAAGCAGAGCTGTCACTAATGCAGCGCGCTTTACGGCAGCGCTGCCTTTAACCACAGTGTGGCTGGCTCGCGCGTCGCTCACACTTTTACCTCATTGGCTCTGCGTCCCCACTCACGGTGCTTTTCGGCAGTGTGGCTGGAATCGCTGTCCAAGCGGCCACGGTTTAGGTTTGAGTGGAGGGAAGGAACCAGAGTTAGCGGTATTGGCTGCTCCTGGAACCATGGATGTGGGCGAACTTCTGAGCTACCAGGTAGGAGGGATGAGAGAGCTGGGGGACCGTACCCTCTCCCAGGCAGGGGTCGCGGGTCGCAGGATCAGAGTCCCTTATGTCACCTCCTGTCATCTCAGTCGCGGGCCCGGGTCCCCTCACTTCTCGTGCCACGGAAGTCCGAACCTCTCATTTCACTTCATTGCCTCTCGAGAACCTCCTGGGCTCTTTCAGTTTATTCCTTCTCAAGGCTCGAGCCCCTTCTCAACTCCAGCCTGGACTCCTTCTCTCCCTACTCTTGGGCCTGGTTCCCTTCAATTCTGCTGAAGGCCCCAGGCCATCTTTACACTCGCCGCTCTTCAGCTTTCTCCTGCCCCACCCACTGAGTTCATGGTGGTAGTGGGAGAGCGCCGGTCTTCCTTGCATTTGAGCCCCGGCTTCTCCACTGACTGCCTACGTGGCTTTTTGACAAGTCGTTTTGCCCTCTTTGAGCCCCGGGTTTTCTATGTTTAAATCGGAGACAGTAATGGTTCTCTAGTAGGGTTGTTTAAGGACTCTATCAACTAATGGACGTGAAAGCATATTTTAAAGTGTAGAAAGCTGTACCCATATTAACTCAGATATCGGGAAATGTTTGGAATTCTAGCACGGGCCAGACCCCTAAGAATCTTCTGTCCTTCTTGCTCAGGGTACTTGAGGGGGAATGGTGGCCCAGAGGGCAGAAAGGACTTCTCTAAAGTCACTCAACAAGTAAGAGCTAGGATTAGAACTGAGGCCTCCAGGCTCCTAGCTCAAAAATTTCCTCCCTCTTTTGACTTCCTGAAAAGGCTCCTTGTCAGAGACAGCAGAACTCTTCTGTCCAATATGGTAGCCACTAGCCACACGTGGCTATTGAACACTTGAAATGGGACTAGTCTGAATGGAGAAGTACTGTAAGTGTAAAATCACACTGGATTTTGAAGACTCAGTAGGAAAGAAGTAAAATTTGTATGTGGAGTACATGATCATATTAATCATATCAGTGACATTGATCATGTTGGTTAAATGATCGTTATGGGGAATGGGTGAAATAAAATGATTTAAATTTTACCTGTTTGTGTTTACTTTTTAATGTAACTACTCACCTTTTAATTTGGCTACTAAACTTACAGATATTGCTGGCCTCATGTTTGTATTGGACCAGCTCTGCAGTATAGAGGATAGGTAATTAAGAGTCATGAGCCTGGAGCCCCATGTTGCCTGGAACCTCTGTTTTGAACCTTGAACAAAGTACTTAAGCTGTCTGTGCCTTGGTTTCCTCATCTGTAAAAGGGGGCAATGTTGGTACCTACCACATAGGTCTCTTGTGAAGCTTAGACCAGTGTTTGTTACATAGTGAACATTCAATGAATGTGAGTGATTATATTCATGCCACGACCTCAGCCACTGTGCAAAGAACTGACCTTGGAGATGAGACAGAACTTCTAGGCAATGGGGAGGGATATAGCCAAGAGATTTCTCCTTTTAAGAGAGTAATTGAACATGAAAGAAAGGAAATGAAAGAGTTGTTGAATGAGTGATTGTACATGTGTTTGGGTTGTAGACTGGCTAGCTATCCACTCATGCTAGAGGAGATTCATTCATTTGCTCAAGAAATATTTATTGAACCCTTATAGCCAAGGCACTGTGTCCATTGAGTATACAACACTGAACTAAACAGGCAAGGCTCTTGCTTTTGTGGAGCTTATAATTTGGTGGGGAAGTAACAAGAGAATAAGCGAGTAAACAAGAATCAGATTGTGCTGAGTGCTTTGAAGAGTATGCAGGTAATACTATAGAACTGCACTGTGTAGTGTGATAGCCACTGGGCACATGTGACTACCCATACTTGGAATATGGAAATGTGGCTGGTTCTGATTGGGATCTGCCATATGTGTAAGATACACACTGGATTTCCAAGATTTAGTGTGAAAAAATGAATGTAAAGTATATTAGCAATTTTTGTATTGGTTACATGTCGAAATGATAATACCATATATTGGCTTAAAAATATATTATTAAAATTAATGTCACCTTCTTGTAAACTTTTAATGTTACTATTAGAAAATTTAAAGTTGTATATTTTGCTTGTTTGTGGCTTTCAAAATATTTTTATTGGACAGTGCTGCTGAAGAAAATGACCCCTGGGAGTGGGAGACAGGACCTATTGCTTTAGATAACATGGGCTGGGAGGGACTCTCTGAGGAAGAGGCATTAAAGGACCCAAGGCTGAGAAGGAGCCAATTAAGTGGAAAGGGCAGAATGATCATGGCAGAGGGAAGAGCAAGTGCCTAGGCCATGAAGCAGGAAGCTGGTGCAGCCTATGAGAGGACCAGAAAGAGTTTCGATGGAACCTGGTGAGTGAGCAGGAGCGTGGCAGGTGGTGAAGTTGGAGGTGTAGGCCGATGACAGACAGTGGAGGCCATGACAAGGAGTTTGGGTTTTATTTTGGGAGGTGTTATAGATAGCCTCATTTCACGTACCTGTTTGCAGATGAATAGTGAACCCCATTTTGGGAGTTCACTGAAGGGACTGCCCTGAGGTTATGGTCCCAGACAGCAGCAGAGTTGAAAGCAGAATCCTGAGCTCCACGTTTCTAACCCTGTTCATTCTCCACATGCGCTATTCATGCATTTTTCTTTCTGAAAGATCAATGTCCACACTTCCTGTTCCTAAACGATAGTACAGTCTGGAATCTAGTCCGTAGTCATTCAAATGCACACATCCTTTTGTGGAGGTCATGAGGGTCTTCTAAGAGTTAATGGATACAAAAGCTTGTTGAAAACAGTAGTGTTTTCACTATGAAAATGAAAGTTGCATACATACCTACATCATCTGTCTAAATTCTTGTAATAATCCTATAAGGGAGGTGCTTTATTTTAAGGATTTTATTCATTTATTTATTTTAGAGAGAGGGGAAGGGAAGGAGAGAGGAACATCAATTGGTTGCCTCTCGCACACCCCCAACTGGGGACCTGGCCCCCAACCAAGGCTGTGCCCTGACTGGGAATCAAACCTGTGACCTTTCAGTTCGAAGGCTGGCCCTCAGTCCACTGAGCCACACCAGCCAGGGCTGAAGGTGCTATTTTTCATCCCTGTTGGATAGATAAGGTACAAAAAAGGACCTACCTCATTGCTTAAGCTCCTAACCACTGTACTGTACTGTCTACTTTGCCAGATGCTGAGCTAAAGTGCCTTCAGATAAGTTCTTATGTTTAATTCTCAACATGCCCCTTTGCCTGCCTTTCTTTGTAGAAAAGGAAACTCTAAGTTTGAGAGGTCAAGTTACCCAACCAAGGTCAAAGAGCCAGTTAAGGAGCAGAGGTGGAGCTGGAACCCACTGAATACCCAAATCTAATTTTCCATTTTGTTTTCAGGTTTTTAAAAACTTTCAGAACTGAAGTATGTTACACAAATAGAAGAATGCGTAAATTTTAAGTGCCACTGATTATAGTTATCAGCGATAGTACTGAAGTTCATTTCTCAGGGACATGCAGGAACAAAGTTGTCTGATTTGAACATCTCCACCCCCAGAGTTTGATTCAGTAAGTCTCCCATGGGGTTGTAGAGTTTGCATTTCTAACAAGATATCAGGTAATGTGAAGCCGTTGGTCTAGGGACCACATTTTGAGATCCTCTGGTCTAGAATGATCTACATTTCTTCAAAAATTTTCTTCAATTGAGACATTTCTCCCTTCTCATGGCCATTAGTTTGCAGTTTTTTTTTTAGCTTAAGTTATACTTTTCCCCTGCCACCCCAGATATTGTGAGCAAATCACTTAATCTTTCTGGGCCTCAGTTTCCTCATATGCCTAATGAGGGGATTACATCAGTCTCTCTGAGGTCTCTTCTAGCTTTAAGATTCTGTGATACTAATTTAGGCCAAGAGCTCCAGAGACTTTGAGGGATGAAACAGCTTGATGTAGTAGAATGAACCAGGGCCAAAAATCTGGGAGATCTGAGTTTTAATCCTTCCTTTGTCGTTGCTTATCTGAGTGATTCAGGACAAAAGTCACTTCCCCGCTCTGAACATCATTTTTGAAAACCACTTAGGAAACCACCTATAAAATGAGGGAATTGGGCTATACAATTTATGTTTCTTTCCTGAAATTCAGAGGCCAAGGTAAGCAAAGAAAATATGTAATTCAAGAAATGTCCAGTAAAAGTATTTAACATTCTTTGTGCACTCACTAAATTTCATTTTTGAGACAACTTGGAAGGAAGATTGCAATTTTCTGCTGAGATTGGTTCTTCTAATAATAGTTAGGCAGCAAGGGCCTTTTTCTATACACCTTATATCCTTGACACATGTTAACTCTTCATTTGAGAAGATAGGAGAATTACAGTGTGGACAGGAGGTGTCGGAAAAAGTCTTAAAGAGGAAACCAGTTATGTTCCCAATATGGAAATGTACTTTTCTGATGCCTTCAGGCCTAGACATCTCATCAGGAAGTGTGCCCAGCCGTTCCCTGGCTGAGAAGTTTTTACTGCATAGGCGCGTATATGAACTCCAGGGCGTTCTCGTTAATACTAATTCCACAGATGTCTGGAAAAAGTTCTTGCATCTGAAGTTTTGCAGTGAGGAATTCATATTTAGTGCAGCTTGGCTGAGTGGGAATGACTTGCTTTGTGACATGAGAAATGTTCCGTTTGAGGCAGATGGGGTCAGATACCCTTGGTTTCGGCAATATTGCAGACACCCACTCCTCTCGTCACCTGTGAAGTGATGTCGGAGCACTTCCTTGGATTGCAGGTGCTTATAGGAATCTGTAATCATGCTCCTTTCCCCTTATTTCTCTTTTTTTCCCCTGTAATGACAATAAGCTGACAGGGTCAATATTAAAATATTGAGAAAAGGAAAACTACTAATCAAATATTTTTCTATTCCCACAGTCCTCAGGTGTTTTGCAGGGCTATAACTATTGTGTATGCGCTGTTCTGTGTTCTGTATTTTCAATTTGACATCATCAGAGTATTTCCTGTGTTTCTACATAGTCTTTATGTTACTATTAATGTTTGTATATTTTTGGTCAAGTGATAGGCCAACCATTTTCCCCTAAGTAAGTTTCTTTATAATTATTTAGATTGTTTTCAGGTTTTTGTTCTCGGTGATAATATTGCAGTGAATTTCTTTATTCATGTGGCGTTTTCCCTCCCATCTGTCCTTAGTAATTACCACATGTCATATCCTGTGCTAAGTACTGCATGTACTTAAATTGTTAAGACATTATCTGGACCTTAAATTTGAGGAGCAAGACAGACACTGTAACAATGATGAATAAAGCACAATGGAAGGAGTGATTGGATATGCCTGGAGAGGAGGCGTATTGATGGGGATGGATTTGGTTTGGTCTGGTCATTGAAGAAAAGGGAGATGACGTTGGCCTCTCAGTCGTGAATGGATAGGAATTCTGTGGAGAATGAAGGAGGCTGAGGAGGATCATTCTTGACTCGGATTAATGAAAGCTAAAGCAGGGGAGTGAAATGCTCAGAGCATTGAGTAAATGAGGGGATTGGCGGGAGACGGTGGGGTCGCCCTGGCTGGAGTTACGTTAAGAAACACACAGTGCTCGTGTGGAATTAATCTTCTATCAGTGTACAGTGCTGAGAGCGGTGCATGTGCTGTTTTTGCTGCAATCCTGATGCCATGGGTTGTCATAACTTAATTTCCCCATTAATCCCATAGGTATAGAAAGTGTTAGTTCAAGTTTGCTTTAATAAGCATTTTTTCTTGTGTTTATCATTTGTATTTTTTATTGTCTGCCTCTTTCTCTTAGAGTAATGTGGTTTGTAACTGGGCTCTCCTGTTGTGTTTTTGTTGGTGGGGTGCACACAGGAAACACTGGAGGACGGAATACTTTGTGCCTGGAGGTACTTTTCATTCTTCGGTGGCCCCGTCTGGCTCAGAGCCCTGCGAGTATTACCCTAATCTTGAGGTCATTTTATGGCATTGCGAAGTAGGCTCTTCTTGCACGACAGTTCAGACTAGTGCTTTTTAAGTTATTTTTTGTTAGTAGTAAGACTATCCATAACAGATAAAAAGCTATTCTCATGTGCTATTCCCATTTCAGAGTGTTTTCTGTTTTATCTCCTAAGTGATTTTTTTTTCTGAAGTTCATTTCCTCCCTTTGCAACCTTCTCATCCTCTCTCCTTCCCCTAGCGCGTTCTTTTCAAACTCACAAAACACATATGTTCAGTCCACTAGACAGGGAACTTACAGGCAGGGAGCAGCACCTAGCAATGTCTTTCCCATAACTGATGCCTAACAAATGTTTAATGACTGAGTGAATGAACTGCTACATGCCTTCAAATACACTCTGGTTATTTCCCCCTTTTGGAATGCTTTTGTTCTAGTATCTTATTTGCTTGCTGACTTGTATCTCTGCTTTTATATTAGGCATCAGGAAAGATGGATTCAAATCTTTTATTTCAGTTTCTGAATTGTCCTCTTCCTCATTATGTCTTACTACTTTTGCTATAAAACCTACATTAAATTTTTTTTATTTTCAACTAATTTTAAACTTATAATTTGCAAAAATAGTAAACAGGTTTAGTCTACTCCTCACTCAGCATCCCCGAAATTAATATATTTCATAGCCATAGTACAATGATCAGGAAGTTAACATTTATATACTGAAACCACAGACTTACTTCAAATATCACCAGTTTTTCCACTAATGCCCTTTCTGTTCCAGGATATTACCAGGATTATTGCATTTAATTGTCATTTTCTTTTTTATGAACTTGACTTTTTTTTGAGTGGTCAGTGATTTTGTAGAATCTCTAAGACCTACGTTCTTGAAGGTTGTCAGTGCCCTCTTTAAGATGAAGGGTTTTCTTGACTCATCCCTTCTTCTGTCCTCTGTCTTTTTGCATCTTTATGTAGACAGCTTTTCGTTCACTCACCCCGACGTGGCTTTCATGTGTCTACTGAACACTCTGGCCGGATGTTCCGGTGTCATGTAATTCTCTGCATCTCTCCGCCTGCCCTACCACCTCACCCTGATTTTGCATTGTAGTTAGTTGTGCCACTGTTCAGTAAGCCTTGAAAGAAGGCTTAGAGCTAATTTCTCAGATGAAAGGGCTCAAAGATTGAATGACAAGGTTCTTTTCTATGGTCATACAAGCTCATAAGCAGAGGAGTAGTTTCTTTCTCAGGAGTCAAGGTATTAAGAGCTGCAAGTGATTAAGTTGCACCTCTTTTTTTAAAAGATTTTATTTATTTTTATTTAGAGAGAGGGAAAGGGAGAGAGGAAAAGAGGGAGAGAAACATTGATTGGTTGCCTCTTACATGCCCCCAACTTGGGGTCTGGACAGTAACCCAGGCACGTGCCCTGAGTGGGAATCAAACCAGCGACCTTTCAGTTTGCAGGCTGGCACTCAACCTACTTAGCTACACCAGCCAGGGCTAAGCCGCACTTCCTGCTCTCGTGGAGCCTGCAGGCGAGCGGGGGCATGCCACAGATTTGAAAGCCGATTAATTCAGTGCACAGCGTCGATGCTGTTTACAGAGGCCTGAACAAGATGCGGTGGCACAGACGCAGGAGCAGTTCTGCCATTGGGAAGCTGGGGAGGCTTTGCAGAAAAGTTTTCTTCATCAGGGATCATCTCTCTATTCCTTCCTTTCTGTTTCAAGCATCATCATCTTCCTTTAGACTCGTGGGACTTGGTCAAATCAGTAGCTTTCTAGTCGTTCTTACTTTTTACTTTTCTAATATTGGCATAGTGGATGTGTTTTTATCTTCTCCATAGGCCAACAAAACACTCTTCTCTGATCATAGGCCTCAGCCCTATCTGTTTCAGCTTTCTTGGAGATAGCTCTCATTGAATGCCTACTTTTGGAAGTGAACTTGAGGCAGACAGCCTTATGTTTCTTCATTCTCTTACTAGGTGGTCATTGTTTAAATCGGGGGGTTGAATTTAGAAGGCTTGTCCCAACAGAGAAGTTTTCATATATAAAAAATGACTACAGTGGAGAATGTGGATGGTGAAAATAATTTCTCCAGTGTTGTTGGAGAAAATAATTCAAAGCACATGGTGTTCTGAGTGTGCCGGTGTTCTTGAATCCCCCCTCTGTTGGCTGCCTTGGTTCAGTTAATTAGCACCTTTAAGCCTCAGGTCTTCATCTTTTTTTTTTTTTTTTTAATTTTATTTTAATTGTTGTTCTTATACAGTTTTCTGTTTTCTACTCCTATCCCATCCCACCACCCCAGCCCTCCCCAGCTCCCTCCCATTTCCACCTCCCCCCCACCAGCTTTTGTCCATGTGTCTTTCATACTTGTTGCTCTAATCCCTTCCCCTTTTCCCTGGATATTCCTATCCCTCTCCTCTCTTGTTCTCAATTTCAGTGTCTTTGGTTATATTATGCTTGTTTGTTTGTTTTTTGATTAGGTTCCTGTTAAAGGTGAGATCATATGGTATTTGTCTTTCACCTCCTGGCTTATTTTGCTTGGCATAATGCTCTCCAATTCCATGCATGCTGTCGCGAAGGGTAGGAACTCCTTCTTTCTTTCTGCTGCATAGAATTCCATTGTGTATATGTACCATAGTTTCTTGATCCATTCATTCACTGATGGGCACCTAGGTTGCTTCCAACACTTGGCTATTGTAAATTGTGCTGCTATGAACATTGGGGTGCATTGGTTCTTTTGGATTGGTGTTTCAGGGTTTCTAGGATATAATCCTAGCAGTGGAATTGTTGGGTCAAAAGGTAGGTCCATTTTTAGTTTTTTTAGAAAATTCCGTACTGCTTTCCATAGTGGCTGTATCAGTCTGCAGTCCCACCAACAGTGTACTAGGGTCCCCTTTTCTCCACAACCTCTCCAACACTTGCTGTTTGTTGCTTTGTTTATGATGGCCATTCTGACTGGTGTGAGGTGGTATCTCATTGTGGTTTTAATTTGCATCTCTCTGATAGCTAGCGATATCGAGCATCTTTTCATGTGTTTCTGGATCTTCTGTATGTCCTCCTTGGAGAAGTATCTGTTCAAGTCCTTTGCCCATTTTTTAATTGGGTTGCTTATCTTCTTAGAGTGGAGTCGTGTAAGTTCTTTATATATTTTGGAGATTAAACCCTTGTCTGAGGTATCATTGGCAAATATGTTTTCCCATATAGTTGGTTCTCTTTTTATTTTAATACTGTTTTCTTTAGCCATACAGAAGCTTTTTATTTTGATGAGATCCCATTTGTTTATTCTTTCCTTTATGTCCTTTGCTTTAGG
>PVKU01017637.1:0-10962 GCA_004027475.1 Anoura caudifer
AAAAAAAAATTAAAAAAAAAAAAAAAAAAAAAACCACTGCTGACACCAAAAGTGACCCCTTCGGAGAACCAAGCTGCTCTGGAGGAACCCAGGACCTGGCAACCCAGTGAAGCTACGACACGCCGCCACACGGGCTGCGTCCAAGGTCTCCCAGCTGATGGGCAGCAGGGACCGAACGCTCGCCCACACCTGCTCGCCCAGCCACATGCCCGGAGGGTCACTGCCTTCCAGCTCTCTCAAAGGTATGAGATGGTCATCTGAGGCTATGCCTGCTCAGAGGGGGCACCTTCTTCAAATTCATACCCAAAACCATACAGGCCAGTGTGGGCCTAGATGCAACCTGGTTGGAAGCCATTCTAACCTAAGCTCCCCAAGGCAACAAGCCAATGTGTTGTTGATCAATTGCTTAAGCCGGTTGGAGATGGGCATCTATCACAGGCACCAGAAGGGGGACGCAGGAATCAGTAATAAGCGCCAGGACCACCTTCCAAAGCAAAAAGAGGGAGGAGGTGCTGTCTGGAGGGGCTGCCCACGGCTGAGCCTGACCAGGCCAAAGCGGGGGGTCTCCCACTCAGCAAAGCCCAGAGATGCTGCCGAAAGAGATGGACAGAAACTGGAGTCTTCCAGATGTACCAAAATTTTGGCTTTAAAAGTACAAAATTAATTGCACCCAAAAAGGGAAGTATACAAGCCTATTCATCAGGTGGGTGGTTTGAGCCCGGGGCCGGCGAGCTACCATCACACCTGGACGGGTCCGGCCTTGGCCCGTCTGTGTAAACAGTTCTCACCGGACCCCAGCCAAGCCCACGCGCTCGCACCCCGTCTGCGTGCGGGCTTGGGGCTCGATGGCAGACTGGACACCGTATAACCAGCAAAGCTGAAAACACTTGCTCTTTGGATACACGCCCTAGTGGGACGAAAAGAGCTGCAGAGAAATTTTACAGTTTTTAGCAATAATCACAGTGTTTGTAATGTTATTCGCACTGTTGTTTTGAAAAGCAACATGCACACATATACAACGCCAATGAGCAATTCTTTTAATTACTGCTCCCCTAAGAGAAAAACACAAATAGAGAATCAGAGTAATTAAGTAAAAATCCTGTCATCTCCGTTCGAAACGAAGCCATTCCCCACGGTCGCTCTCTCTCAGCTGTTCCCCAGCCCCGTCCGCGGGAACAGCCTGGAAACGGCGGCCGGTCGGGGAGCGCTGAGCCGCCGCGCCGCCCACACCGGGCTCGCGAATGCCCGCTGATGAGTGACAGGGCTTCTTGGAGGCACGTCTACTTCCAAGTCCGGAATGAGAGATACCCACCATGGGCCTGGACCCCTTGGAGCCCTAGAAAGCAAGTCTCCCGTGGCCGTCAAAGACCCCTGGGACTTGGGCAGAGGGCGTCAGAAGGACACAAAACAACTTGGAGAAGCTCCCACTGGATACTTTAAACCAAAATAATCCCAGTACTTAATAAAAATTCATCAACTATTGCGAGTTAAAATCCATGAGTTTATAATAATTCCTGAATTAAAAAAAAAAAAAAAAAAAAAAAAAAAACAACTCATTGGTCCCCTTTGCAGGTTGCTAGGGACCCACCTCATTTTCCTGAAAACTGGTAAATAAATAGACGTCAGCATTTACCTTGCCCTTCCTATACCAACTTTACTTTGAGGTGGCCAACTAATGCGGAAATGCTCTTTTTTTATACAATTCCAGCTAATAAATGCACACCAATAATACAATTTGAATATCACCATTTTGCAACCCTACGGATACAACAGGCCCAGGCGATGACCATCATCGGCTGATGAAACCATTCCACAGGAGGCCGACGGGCACCTGTCGCTGGGCGCCTCTGGCCGACCACGCCTGAAGCCCGTGATCAATCGTGACAACACCAGAAAACAGGGAGGCAGATGCCACCGCATCCTGGTGTGCTGCATGGGAAGTACAGGAGGGCACTGCCTCTGAAACACCCTCCTCAAAGTCTGGAGTGACTCATCTCCAAGTTCTAGAGCCGAGCGCTCACTACCAGTTTGCAGGAAACACCGGGGACCTGTTAAAAGCTCATGAAAAGAGACTCAACCTAATTAGCCATCAGGGAAATGCAAATTGGAAGCACAGTGAGATCCTCTCTACCCACCCAGAGAATGGCAAACCAAAACAAACACAGAACCGCCAGAAGACAGCGACAGCGAGTATTTGGAGGGTGGGGAGTGTGGGGCTCCCCCGCCCGGAGCAGGAAAACCATTCAGTGATCTGTACAAAAAAAACGAGCCCTCCGCCGCGGCTCGGGAGAGCGCCTGCCGCCCAGCAGAGACAGATCTGGACGGGAACGTCTGCGTGTGCTGTGTGTGGTAGCCCCAGATGGAAACAACGCAAACATCCATCAGGCAAAATGGATAAATAAATTATAGCGTATTCGTAAACAACCCTATACCCAAAGCAATAAAAGAAATACGCCCCCACGCAGCAGCTTGCGGGAGTCTCGTCTCTGAAGTGCCATGAAAAGGCGCCAAACGCAAACGAGTACAAACTAGATTACTCCATTTAAGGAAAACCCCAACGTGGGCAACATGAAGCCAGAGAACGGTGGATGTCCAGGCGACGGTCCTCTCGGGGGGCGAGGAGGGGCAGATGCTGAGACCCACAGGGAGGTGACCGCCTGGCCTGGCTGAGGGCCCACAGCGGTGCACTGTTGGATGGCTCTCTGAAGCCCTTTTCTGGATGATGTTACATTTCAATTTAGAGGAAACTATCACTTTGGCTGCTGTGGGAAAGAGGGGAGGGATGGGCCCTGCTGTGGGGTGTCCGAGGACGGCCCGTGCCTGGCACCCCAAACAAGTTTGTCTTCCTTGTTTCTTTCATGGGGGCGGGTCCATTTGTACTAAGCTGTGGGCCTGTAAGAAAGGTTTTTCTGCTCCTGGCTTACCCAACCAGAGAAAAATCATTTCAAATGATTTTAAAATCCACCGATACAGATGTACATTGCTCACAGGATAAAAAGAACTGCGAAGAAGCCCTGCGTGGTGTTTAGGATTAATAATATTGTTAGTAATAATATTGGTGTTTTGCAACAGATAGAGCCAATAAGCAATTATCTTAGCTGTTTTCAGCCTAAGAGGACAAAGAACTACAGACACAAAATCAAAGCCACCGAGTATGCACCGAGGGGACAGGATACACACGTCGTGGCTGGGACCCGGTGGGTGGCACCCGGACCCTCTGCCGTCCTCCTGCTGAGCTGGGCTTCTGTGGCTCCACCCCCCCATGTGCTCGGACGCCCGCTCACCCTCCAGACCTCAGCTCCACACTCACATTTCCACAGATGCCGCCCCCAAGATCCCAGGCTCTGTAGGTCCTCTCACGTCACCCTCCAAAGTCACCGTGTGTCATTGGCTATGTGTGTGGGTGTGCGGTTACTTGCTGCCCAGAGGCCACTGTCACATCCCAGCTGAACAACGCCAACACATGGCAGAAACTCAGCATGTGCACAGTGAGTGACAGGTTGAAGATGTCGGAACAGCTAGTGTTTGGTGAGCACGTACTATGTGCCAGGCCGGTGCTCTCTCTCTGAACCCTCTCAGCAGTTACAACCACGCACATGCTCGCAGCATGTGCTCTGGGCCAGGCCCCGCCCTAACATGTCAAGGTGCCACGCCTCAGCCACGCCCACGTCAGCCCTGCACTGTCGGTGATGGCCAGCGGCCAGGGCCGACGGGCCGGGCTGAGGGACCGAGTTACCAGCACCAAGCCCAGTGTTACTGCTCAGGCATCTTACAGACGGGTTGGCGTCCACGGGGGACTTGAAGTAAAGGTGAACCTCGATCATTTGGGGCCCCCCCATCCAATCAGCTGAAAGGCAAACTGAAGTTTCCCCGAAGCTACTGTTTGAATGCCCCCAGCCCACTGGCCTGCCCTGTCCTGATCAGGGTCCCCAACCCCGAAACCGATTCCTTAAAATGCACCTCGTCCTATGCCCCTTACGGGTTCTGTTTCTCTGGTATGAGCCTGACGGAGGTACCATCGACATTTACAAACGGGGAAACTGAGGCAGGGGCCGGCTT
Source organism: Anoura caudifer (assembly GCA_004027475.1). Lineage (NCBI taxonomy): Eukaryota > Metazoa > Chordata > Mammalia > Chiroptera > Phyllostomidae > Anoura > Anoura caudifer. The sequence continues at coordinate 4,060 of PVKU01017637.1, forward strand.
CGATAGCTGGTCTGCGCTGGAGCTGGGATTCAAACCCAGGCAGAGGGGCTCCAGAGCCAGCCCCTCGTCCCCCGCACTGCTCAGTCTGCAGCGACAGAGCCGCCCTTCCCACCGGCTCTCCGCTCTCCGTCCTGACTGGAGCGGCGCAGCCCCCAGGGGGCCGGGGACCAGGGCGTGGCAGGCTGAGCGAGGTCCTGCTGGCGCAGAAGCTGAGTTACAAATTCCCGCTGCAGTTGGATGTGGCTGAGCTGGGTTGGGGTGGCAGTTCACGGGGCGAATCCAGCCTCCTGGAACCTTTCATTTCCCCCTCCTGACGGATGAGGCTTGGAAGCCACAAGCGGAGGCCCCGCCCAGAGCACGGTGGGAGGTCTGCGGACACACCTGGACGAAGGATCTCCTTCAGGCTCCCACGAGGGTTCAGGCTGACTTGCTTCAAACTGAGATCAAAGAACAGGCTGGAGATGCTGTTTCACCGATTTGTACAAATCAGCCAGACAACTCGTGGCCTCGACAGTGGCTGACGTTTCTCCCATTGGAGGTGCCTTGTCAGGAAATGTGCCAGGCTGCCACGGTGCCTGGAATGCCTCCTTGGGAGAAAAAACTTCCAGAAGAATCAATCGCTGGCTGCCTGACTTTACCTTCACTGTTTCTGAAGCTGTAACTGAGAAGACCCCCAGGCCTGCTTTCCAGGCAGCCTGCAGCCTTTCCGTGTGGAGGTGAACGATCATTTTTAACACAAGTGCCCCCCCGGGTTTGTGGAGTTTCAGGTGGTCACAGATGTAGTTGGGGCTCAACTTCGTAACAATTACAGGAGGTGAGTGAGGCCAGCAAGACCATTGCCATCTCGCTGGTGAGAAGAAGCAGCTCAGAGAAGTCAAGGGTCTTGGCCAAGGTCAACCAGCCAGACGCTTGGCTGACAAAAGTGAGACTAAGCTGGGGGTGGGGGGCTCTATCCCCAGCCCCAACTTCTCTCCATTCCCCTCCTTATTTTTTTGCCAATGTTTACTAGGAGCTTTCTCGGTGCCCAGTACTGGGCTGAGTACTTCCACTCCCTCCTCTCTCTTTAAATATTTCCTGGTCTACACATTTTCTTTTGCCCTAGGATATGCTTCCATGGTTCGGGGAGTGGCAGAGCTGCCCCAAAGAGCTGCACCAGAGCCTCACACTCACACACGCGCCAGTCAGAGTCCAAGAGACTTGGGAATCACGCACACACACTCCCGCTCCTTTCCCATTGGCGTACATCTGAAACCGGCCCCACGCTGCAAAGCTGGTCTCCAGAGCCTTGAAGACGAACCACCACCACAGGCTGAGCGTGCGACGTGAGCCGAACCCCACGCCAGACACTCGCCATGTATCAGCTCTCGATCCTCCGCAGCAGATCGCATTGGAGCCGCGTGGTACGAAAGGGAAGAGAGAAGCTGAGACTCACTGAGAATAAGTCCCTTCCCCAAGGTCACGTGGACCCCGTGACGTGGAACGCTGGTCCCAAGGCTCTTGTCAATAACCCAGGGTTTCCCCAGATAGCACCGGCCCATCACCTCCCCATTTTCGCCGTTTCACCTACCACCTGGCCTAGCTTTTGCTTCCTATTATGAACTTATCATTTAGAGAAAACGTTTTTACTGACCAATGTTTATTTTTGAAAGAAGCCAGGCAGCTTCCAATGCAGACAGCTGGAGGAGCACCACCCCCCATCCCATGGCCACAACCAACAAGAAATCCAGGTAACGTGCAACTTTCCCCGCTCCAGAAGGCAGCTGAGGGTGCTGAACTCTCAGGAAACACAGGTGCCTCCACGGGGAGACAGGGCTGGAGACTCGCTCGCCTGGGCTGGGTGCCCATGGACACTGATAGAAAACATAAGCTGAAATACCTAACCAACTGCTAAAGGTGGAGTATGGGCTACCGAGGCCATATAGGGCTTCTAGGAGCCGCAGGTATGAAAGGAAGTCATTCTCTACCCAGTTTGCTTGCACGGCTGAGCTGGGGCTCGCCGGAGGATAGGAAAGGGTGGGGGGAGAGAGTCCCGGGAAACCTCCCTCCCGTGCAGCCCTGGAACGGGGGCCAGCCGCCACCGCGGGAGTAACACAGAGCCCCACCTTGGCCCTGCTCCCCCCTCTCCTTAGCACTTCTAGGCTAAGGGCGGTAACACCTGGTACGCTGAGGGCGCTGGTGAGGAATCACTGACACTGACTGAAGGGAATAACCACAAAAACCCGCCTACCCACATTTTGCTGTGTGTAATGCACACTTTTTTACCCAAATTTTTGCGGGAAAAATAAGGATGCACATTATACATGGGTATAACGATTACATACCACAGGTATAATAATCCACGTGCAATGCTCACAAAAACGTGGGTGTGCATTACACATGGCACAATACAGTACATGCCGGGGCGGCTCTGCGATGGGCTGGAAGCTGCCCGGAGCCCAGACTTGTCCCTGGAGGTCGGACCGGATCACAAGGTGCCTGGCTGAGACGGAGGCGTATTCAGAACAACAGACAGCGCTCCCCACCCCCACCCCCAGGCAAACCGGCGCAGAGTCACCAGTAACGGCACCTGCCACTGGGGGAGGGGTGGGAGCATGGAAAGGAACCGTCTCTTCGGCAAATGATTCAATGCAGAGGAAGACTTAAAGCTGAGGAGGGAACAGACACTGAGGAAAACCCTCTAGCGAACTAGCTCCCAACCTAACCACAAACTTAACACAAGAGAACTTTGTTTTTTTTGTTGTTGTTGTTTTAGCTTTTTATTTTTTGTTTTGTTTTTAAAATGTATTGATTTAAGAGAGAGAGAAACATCAATTTGTTGTTCCATTTATCTATGCATCTATTGATGGATTCTTGTATGTACCATGACTGGGGATTGAACCTGCAACCTTGGCATACTGAGACAATGCTCTAACCAACTGAGCTACTCAGTCAGAGCCTACACAAAAGGACTTAGAAGCTAGTGGTGCACTAAGGGTAACTATAGCAACAACTGAACCTAAACCCAGCTGAACTCCTAAGTAGATTGACTCAACTCAACTCCCCACACTAAAGGCCTAGCAGAAATAAAGGCATGTTCTATTTCCAGACATAAAAACTATTTACCTAAAGAAAATAAGGATCTGATGGGCATTTGTAGAAAACTATACCCAAGGACGCAGGAAACATTCAACAAGACAAACCATATACTGAAACCAATGTTTACACTTATAATTAAGACAATTAAATGATAGAAAAGGCATTTCCCAAAACTAATGACAGACATCAAACCACAGATCCAAGGAGCTCCAAGAACACCAAATAGGATAAATCAACCAAAAACAAACCTGTGATGTCCAAGCTGCTGAAAATTAACGGGAAGGAGAAAATCAAAGGAAGGCAGAGGGGAAAAATGCATCCCCTTCGGAGGGGCACAAATGTGTTGGACTTCTCATCTGATACGAGGCAAGCCCGCGGACGATGGAAATGACATTTCGGAGCACAAAAAGGGAAAAAGCTATCAACCCAAAATTATTCCCGGCCTGAGGGCCATGTCCAGCTGCCTGTTTTTGTAAATAAAGTTGTATTGAATTCATAAAATTCATTTCTGTGTTGTCTATGGCGGCTCTCACACTGGAATGGCAGAGTCAGGAAGTTGCGACAAAAAACCATATGGCCTGTAAAACCGTAAAGATTTTCTATCTGACTCTTTTCAAGAATAGTTTGCCAACTCTTGCTCTAAAAGATAAAAGAAATTCAGAAAAGTAGCGGCACGTGATTGTATGCTCACAGCCCAAAGGCAAAATAAAACAATAACACCACAGGCAGAAAGCAAGGGAGGGAAGAACGGTTGGCTTGTTGTTGTCGGGTTTTAGACCAGACATAAAGCAATATCATTCTATTTGAAGTTAGGATTTTAAAGATTCATATTGTAAAACCTAGGGCACCCACTAAAATTTTCTTTTAAAGAGACGTAAATGGTAAGTCAATAGTGAAAATAAAAGAGAATTATAAACAAAAAGCTGGAAATACAGAAAACTGTACAAGAACAACAATTAAAATAAATTTTTTTTAAAAAGCTGGAAATATTAAAGAAAGAGCGGAAATTGCTGAAACTGAGAACAGAAAAATCTGGAGAAGATAAATGAAATCCAAAGCTGCTTCTTTGCAAAAAATAAAGCTGATGAACCTCTAATAATAAAAATAACAGAAATTATCGGTATTGGGAATGAAACACTGGACAGCACATTGCAAATAGTAAAAGATAACAAGGGAATATCACAGTCAACTCTATGCGCCCATATTTGACAACTTAGATGAAATAGAGAAATTTCTTGGTAGACACAAGCTGTCAAAGCTGAGTCAAGAAAAAAATGACCTGAATAATCTTTTACCGACTGATCAAATTAGATGCACGGTTAAAACCTTTCCCAAAGAGAAAACACCAGGTCCAGATGGCTTCAAAGGTGAATTCTACCAAATAATGTAGCAAAGAAATGATACCAGTTTTACCCATATTCCCCTGGAATACAAAAGCGGAAGGAGCACTTCCTGACCCATTTATGAGGCCAGCATTACCCTGATGCCGAAATCAGACAAAGACATTACAATAAAAAAAACACACACACAATCAACCAATAACCTTCATGAATATAGATAAAACCCTTCATATGATACAAGAAAATTAAATCCATCAGTGTACATAGAAAGAATAATTAATCACAGCCAAGTGAAGTTGATACCCGGAATGCAAGGCTGGTTCAATATTCAAAAATCAATCATCATTATTCACCATGTCAGCAGACTAAAGCAAAATCAAATGATTATCATGAGAGATTCGGGAAGAGCATTTTATAAACATATAACCATGATTTTTAAAAAAAATCCCAGAAGAGAAGGACTAGATGGGTACCTAGCCTGCTGATACAGGGCATCCGCAACTGACTTCATGGGTAACGGTGAAGGGCTGAACACTTTACCCTGACAGAACCGACAAGGCAGGGAGGCTGCTGGTCACACCTGGTGACGCTTGGACAGGAACAACAAGTCAAGGGGGGAATAAGTCATCCCCACCGGAAAGGAAGAAACAAAACTATCTGTACTCAGAGATTACATGATCACCTACGTAAAAGTTCCAAAAGAATCTATGAAGAAGCTACTAGAACTAGAAAGTGAGTTGAAGGAGGTCACAGAATACAAGGCCCACATACAATTAACTGCACTTCCATATACGGGCAACGAACAATTGCAAAGTGAAATATTTTAAGGTATCATTGCCAATCGCCCCAAACCCTTGAAGACTCGGGTATGTCTTTCAAAATACATTCAAACTCTACCTGCAGAGACCAAAAACCAGGGATGAGGGAAATCCAAATGCTGAGTCGGGGGACCTACCCCACATGTGATGCTGCAGGAAAAGCCCGAATCTTCACCCCATCCTGCCACCGCTCTTCCCCCGCCCTCCTGCCCCCCCTGCCCGCCCACTGCCTGAGTGATCCACACGGAGCCCACACCGGCAGCCGGTGGCCCAGCTCCGATTGTCTGCTTCTCGCAGATTTCCGTCCTAGGAATGTATTTTATGTTGACGCTAGAAAAGGAGGGGCAAGGAACCTGCACCCTGGAAGACTAGAGGTTGGTAGGGTGTCAATTTCTCAAGAGCATGAACTGCCCTTCACTCCTCTCCCTGCAAGGCCCGTGGGATGGCTTATACGGACGGGCAGTCTGCATCCAGAGGGGGCAGTGCTTGCCCAGGTGTCCCCGGTCGGCGGTCCATGGTTTGGCTGGGTTGGAGCCGGGACCGCAACTTCTAACATCCTGCCTCTTCCTCGCCATCATCATCATCATTGTGGTCATTCATTGTCACCGTCACTGAAAACCAACACTATCCAAACTCGCTTTGCGCCCGGCTCCAAGGCTGCGTCCTGGCACGCACCTGCCCATGTACTCAGAGCAGCCGCTGGAGACCAACTGGGGTGGTCCCACAAGCAGCTTCCAACGCCAGCACCACCCTGGTGGTGGGGCACGGCCCCCTGCCCTCCTCACCTGGTCCCCACCGAGGAGCGCTTGCTGCAGGGAGCATTGCTCACTTTGCCACCTGCCCCACCCCTGGGGGGCACTGTTGTAGAGGACGGGGAGCCTAGCCCACCACACTTCACTTCCCAGTGAACACGCCGCCCTGGGCACAGCGGGAACTGCCGAGTTAGGTGGGGTGCAGAGCAGCCACCCAGCGCCGCCTTGGGAACCAGCACCCAGAGAAAGGCCCGCTGGTGCTCGGGTCTGCAGGGGCCGTCATACCCACACAGCAGCCTGCCCTCCAAGGCCAGGCCCGAGGTCGCTCTGGGCCACGTTGCCCCCGAAACCCTTTCTGCTTCCCTCTTGCTGTAGCCAGCGGGCCGCAAACGTCCAAGCCATGACAAATGTGATGATATAAGACACAGGAAGCACATGGGTCACTCACCCCATCTGCCTGAGGCTCCTGAGGCTCCATTTTGCCACAGCTGGTGGTCTTCACCTCCAGCCCTGTCTGTGAGGAGGGTCGCCCGCTGAGAACAGGGTCCGGCCAAGACAGACGCTAGGCCCTTGGTGGCCCGGTGGGGAGCGGGGGCGGGCTGCAGCTCCTCCTTTGCCTCATTGGCCGAGCCCGAAGGAAGGTGAGTTTCCAAACTTCCTGGCATTTGGGGGAAACGGGCCAGAAAAGAAACATCGACCTCCGATTCATTTTCTCCCTGATTCTGCAAATGAAAAAGGAACCTGAATGAACGTCTGGGGTTGACACATGGGAGTGACTTAAGTCACAGCCTTGGTCCCTTCACTGCGGGGATGACAGCGCAGCTCCCAGCAGCCGGGCAGGCCCACTGCTCTCCCCAGGTCTCGGGGCGGGTACCGGGCCGGCCACGGTGGGTGGAGAACAGTCACACCTGGGCCTCA
>PVKU01017638.1:0-10960 GCA_004027475.1 Anoura caudifer
GTGCAGATAAACCAGGTGAAACTGGGGAACGAGACAGACCAGGCAACCAAGGGCTCCAGCCTGGGGAAATAAAGCCTCAAAACACTGATTGAAAACACCTGTGGGGATTGAGGTGCCAGGAGAAACTCCCAGCCTCACAGGAGGGTTCACTGAAGACACTCACAGGGTCCTAGAAAGCACACAAACCCACCTACCAGGAATCAGCACCAGAAGGGCCCAGTTTGCTTGGGGGATGTGACAGAAGTGACTGAAATCCAGCAGAGAGCGGAGCAAGTGCCATCGTTCCCTCTGGGAACCCTCCCCAACAAACAGCATCACAAGGCAGGAGGTGGGTTGCCTCACCCTGGAGAACACCTAAGGCTCTGCCCCTCACTACATAACAGGTGTGTCAAGACAAAAAAAAAAAAAAGATGGCCCAAATGAAAGAACAGATCAAAGCTCCAGAAATAATACAACTAAGCGACAAAGAGATAGCCAACCTATCAGATGCACAGTTCAAAGCACTGGTGATCAGGATGCTCACAGAATTGATTGAATTTGGTCGCAAATTAGATGAAAAGATGAAGGCTACACTAAGTGAAATAAAGGGAAATGTACAGGGAACCAATAGTGATGGGAAGGAAACTGGAACTCAAATCAGTGGAGTGGACCAGAAGGGAGAAAGAAACATCCAATCAGAAAAGAAGGAAGAAACAATTCAAAAAAATGAGGAGAGGCTTAGGAACCTCCAGGACATCTTTAAACATTCCAACATTCGAATTATAGGGGTACCAGAAGAAGAAGAGTTAGAGCAACAAATGGAAAAGTTATTTGAATTAATAATAAAGGGGAACTTCCCCAATCTGGCAAAGGATTGAACTTCCCCAATCTAGACTTCCAGGAAGTCAGGAAGCTCAGAGAGTCCCAAAGAAGTTGGATCCAAGGAGGAACACACCAAGGCACATCATAATTACATTAGCCAAGATTAAAATGGAGAGAATCCTAGAAGCAGCAAGAGATAAGGAGACAGTTACCTACAAAGGACTGTCAGCTGTTTCTCAAAAGAGACCTTCCAGGCAAGAAGGGGCTGGAAAGAAGCATTTCAAGTCATGAAAGGCAAGGACCTACATCCAAGAGTGCTCTATCCAGCAAAGCTTTCATTTAGAATGGAAGGGCAGATAAAGTGCTTCTCAGATAAGGTCAAGTTAAAGGAGTTCATCCTCACCAAGCCCTTATTACAGGAAATGTTAAAGGGACTCATCTAAGAAAAAGAAGGTAAAAAGCATGTACAGTAAAATGACAGTGAACTCACAATTATTAACAACCATACCTAAAACAAACTAAGCAAACAGCTAGAACAGGAACAGAACCACAGAAATGGAGATCACATGGAGGGTTAGCAACAGGGGCATGGGAGGAAGAGAGACAGGGAAAAGGTACAGAGAATAAGTAGCATAGATGGTAGGTAGAAAATAGACAGGGGGAAGGCAAGAATAGTATGGGAAATATAGAAGCTAAAGAACTTATAAGTATGACTCATGGACATGAACTAAAGGGGGGGAATGTGGGTGGGGTGCAGGTTGGAGGGGAGTGAAGGGGGAAAATGGGACAACTGTAATAGCATAATCAATAAAATATATTAAAAAAAGAAAACACATCAAAATTAAAATGAAAGTTATGTTATAGCAATGGATTTGCTAATGGAGAGAGTCTTCTGTATCAAATTATCTTCAATTTGGGAATATAAAATGTGCATAATTAAGGAATAAGATAAATATATCCAAAACAGTGAAAGATCATTAAGAAGGGGAAAAGGACAAGAAATAGAATACTAGATAGTGGGTTCAAGAAGAAAAATATATTCTGATTTGATTTTGTTTTTAAAAGAATTCTTATTTATAGATTTTTTTCATTATAAGTGATCCATATTTATGGCAAAAAAATAAAAGGAGAAAAGTTAATTATCCATAAGCTCACCACCCTATCAATGCTAGTCTTTTTTTAAAAATGATGGAGCCTAAATGAGGGAACCATGGATAAAGCAGGAACAAGAGAGACCTCACCCTCACTTAAAAGTAAAACTGGCCCTGGCCCATGTGGTTCTGCTGGTTGGAGCATCACCCTATAGACCAAAAGGCCACAGGTTTGATTCCCAGTCAGGGCATATACTCAGGTTGTAGGTTTGATCAGAGCACAAACAAGAAGGCAACCAATCAATGTTTCTCTTTCACATCGATGTCTCTGTCTCTCTCCCACCCTCTTTCTCTCTCTCCCTTCCTCTCTCTCTAAAAGCAATGAAAAAATATCCTCCAATGAGGATTGAAAAAAAATTTAATAAAAAATAAAGTAAACTGAACTAGCCACAAGCCCTTAAGGGTTCCAAACAGACTTTGTTTCCTAATTGTAGTAAAACATACATATTTCAAATGTAAATTTTGCCACTGTAATAATTTTTAAGTGCACAATCATTGGAATTAACTGTACATTCACAATGTTGTACAGCCATCACAGGTATTTCCAAAATTTTCTATCATCCAAAGCAGAAACTCTGTACCCATTCTTCCTTCTCCCCAGCCTTAGGTAATCTCTAATCTACTTTCTGACTATAAATTTATCTATTCTAGATATATATAAGTAGAATCATACATACAATATCTGTCCTTTTGTAGCTGACATTTCATTCAGCATGTTTTCAAGGTTCTTCCATGATGTAGCATGTTATCAGAACTTCAATCCTTTTTATGCCTGAAAAATATTTCATGAAATATATTTCTCTCATTTTTCAAGGTGTTAGAAACTTGGAGCTCATGAAAAACTTGAAATATTTAATATTGGAAGATTATACATGTATATATCTTCACTCATCTGTAATTTATCCATATATCTGTTAGACATTTGGGTTGTTTCCAAACTTTTGGCTAATGTAAATAATGAGGCTGTGAACCCTGGCATACAAGTGCCAAGCAGACTTTTAATAATTTGTTCTGGCTACAAAGCCAAAGGACCGTAAAGGAAAACACCAACAGAAGAGGCCAACAGTGATTACCACAACAGAACTAAATAGAATATTAAGATATTAACTATACAGTTTTAATATTATTTATAGTCTAATCTTTCTAAATCTTCTTGAACAAATATGTATTTTTGCATAAGAGAGGGGGAATCATTTTTATAGATTCCTTTGTCATGACAGAATATGTATGTTCTAACCTGAAAAATAAACAATAAGCAAATAAAAGGGAAAAAGCAGCACAATGCTGATGCAAGGTACTAAGAGATCATTATTGAGGTCAGGATTGCAGATTAGGAGTGCTCCTACGAAGGGAGCAGAGTTTTAGCCTGAAAGTACCTTGTTTTTCTGTTCTGACAAAAGAGAAGGTACTACTTTGCCCTCCATAATGTTTAGCCTATGACCCAATATATACTAGAAAGTCAACAACAAAAGTTGGCTGAAAGAATAAATAGATGGATAATTCCGCAGATTTGAATTTTTAATTCTAAGCTCTTCCACCTATATCATATTGTATAAATTATTTATACAGTCTGAAATAAACTATTACAAACTTCTCAAATTTCACAGTAAGTTTATAGGAACCCATAAATTTAAGGGGAAACTGGCAGACAGGTAAATGACAGGAGATTGTATTTTGTGGATCATTATTTAAACTACAACCCTGACTGCTTACACAAGAGTACAAACCCCCAGTGCTTCCCAACTTAGAGTACCACATATTTTTAGTGAATTTCTAAGTGTTGGTAATGCCAGTGAATCCAGAGAGGTCTTTTCTTATTTGTTTCCAAAATAAACAGGAATGTATCAAACTTAGAAGTACATTCTAAAATGTTTGCTCAAATTTCAAAGTGATCTACTTCAATGTAAATATTAAAAAATCATTAACTTGAATCTCTACATACCATATTTCTCTTCATTCTTCAAGGTGTTGGACATTCTGAGCCCATAAAAAATGTAATACACTGAATAAACATGTGGAAAGGAAAATAATACATTTTTTGCTTTCCACATGTTTATTCATATATATGTGTGTGTGTATGTGTGTATGTCTATATATATACACATACACACACACATATACTCAACTTTATTACATTCAACCTTGTTCCAGTAGGGATTTAAGGGGGGGTGCAAATTAATATCTATCTTCAATATTTTAAGCAATTTATAAGAAATTATTGTTCCAACTCTGTAAACACAGATATAAACAACATTATTATATAAATAGCAATATCCTATATGCTTTGAGTGTTATCAATAAATATAGAGTGTTGGTTTTAACACAGAGTCCGTAAATATCCACAAAGAAGAATTACATACTGTCTTTTGCTGAAGTAGACAGCTGTCAGAGATGGAAGAAGGGAAGCTAAAGAGCACTGGCTTCAACAGGAATAAAAAAATTAGAACAGGAATTACAGTGAAAGGGAAAAAACAGGAAATAAGGGCAATAGTGCTGACAAGGCTCCTTTTTCTAGAGTCTATATGATAGATTTCTCTGAGTTAATTTATTTTCTGTTAATTTATTTTAGGCATACTGCTTATTCCCATCTCTCTCTGATCCTTCACACCTCTAAAGCTAAATTTCAAAACAGCAAAACTTGTATACAATGATATACTATTGCTACTGCTACAACCATTATCTACTTACTGCATGTTTTACTATTCAGGTACATTATCTTATTTAATCTTCATAATAACCCTGAGATTTTACTGAAGTTTATGGAGGTTAAACAATTTGCCCAAGATCCATTAGTTAATAAATGACGGAACCAGGATATTAAACATTCAGTCCTAAAACAAAACGTCCTAACAAGTATAAATCGCTGATAGAAAGTGGAGTTAAAATTAACCGTAGAACAGAAAAGTAAAAACACAGCAAACACATCAGAATATGCCATCACCCTGAGTATTTTATTTGACATACCGACAGGGCCTGCCCAAAACCAATCTAATTCCGCATTTAAGAAATTCAATTAACTAAATTATCAAGATCAAAATTCTATTTCAAAATAAAACTATCGACATATCACATAAAAATTCCTACCCCCTCTGAAAATAGGCTATTACAGACTTTATTTATATTTTTAATCCATGTATAATACTACTGTAAAAAAAGTCTCAAAAAAAAGAGAGCCCAGAAATAAACCCATGTCTCTATAGTCAATTAATATTTGAAAAGGGAGAGAAAACATACAATGGCATAAAGACAGTCTATTCAATAAATGGTGTAGGGAAAAACTGGACAGATAAGTGCAAAAAAATAAAATCAGACCACCTTCTACACCATACATAAGAATAAACTCAGAATGGATTAAAGACTTAAATGTTACACTCAGAACCATAAAAATCCTGGAGGAAAACATAGGCAGTAAAATCTAAGACATTTCTCATAGAAATATTTTTTCTGATATAGCTCCTTCAGCAAGGGAAACAAAAGAAAAAAACATACAAATGGGACTACATCGAACTAAAAAGCTTTTGCACAGCAAAGAAAACCATCAAAAAATGAAAATACAACCTACTGAAATGGGAGATATATCTGGTAAGGGGTTAATATCCAAAATCTATAAATAACTTACAAAACTCAAAACACAAAAAGCCCAAATAATCCAATTAAAAATGGGCAAACGACCTGAATAGACAGTTCTCCAAACAGCATGCAGATGCTCAATAAACATATGAAAAGCAGTGGTGGGGAAATGGAGGTAACTGGAATAGCATTCACTGTTAAATAACTTTACTTAACGGGTACCACATGCACTGCTTCCTAGCTAACTAAATTTCCTTAATTCTATTGGACTGTCACAGCTCAGAAATACTGTAAGCTACATATAAAATTAATACACACATATATATTTTGCCAACCCATTCAAAACATCTGAATATTGCTGATTTTCATATACTGTCTGACTGAAACATTTCATGTGAATAAGATACTAACCAGTTTTAGCATTATAAATGTTTGAGATATACAAAACTATACAAGATTATAGCATGCAATTACCTTGAAAAATTAGCATTCGTTTAGCCTTTGAACCTCTTTAAGAGCTATATAAGTTCAATTTTATTCGAAAATGTAATAAAATATTTTAACTGGACATTTTATCTAATACCTAGTATTGAAAGATTTTTCATATTATTATATTCAGTATATTCATTGCTATGTTTTACTTATTTGTTAAGAAAAAATAATGACCCTTTAAAGCACCTTGATCAAATAACCAAAATTACCATGAACTATAGATCAGAATTGTCTTGACCATGCTAAAGAAACAAAATGACCTCTGCCTTGGCTGGTACAGCTCAGTGGATTGAGCACTGGCCTGAAAACCAGAAGGTTGCCAGTTCGATTCCAGTCAGGGCACATGCCTAGGTTGTGGGCCAGGTCCCTAGTTGCGGGGTATTCCACGCAATGTTCCCCTCCCTCTCTTTCTCCCTCCTTTCCCCTCTCTCTGAAAATAAATACAAGTTGTTTTTTAAATAATGTCTAATTTAATGCTAATACACTTCAGCAAACACAACCTATTTTAAAAAGTATATAAATGTACGATCTCTCCTATTTCCAGGCCAACCTAAACCATCCAAAGCATAAAATAATCAGTGATTTTAAGCACATACAATGCATCAAACAACAAATATATAAGGTAAACAATATCACTACTCATATGAGAAAACTGTCTTATAGGTAGTTCTGGTAATCCTCTTAGCCATTTTAGTCATTCAAAACTGAATAAAAGATTTCCAGTCATGATGGCAGTGCAGATAGACATGGCTCACCTCTTTGCACAGCCACATCAAAATTACAACTAAAACAGAGAACCACCACACATCTCCATGAAAAATTGAGTGGAATGGAAGTCTGAAAACTACGAAATTAAAGAAACCACATCCATCCAGACTGGCAAGAGGGATGCAGACGCAGAATGGGCTGATCCCACACCATGTGTGGTAGATAAAAATTTGCGGGGATACCTTGTGAGAGAGGAGTACCACACCAGGTCCCCAAGCCCAAGATTCCTAAGTTCCCATAACATCTGGCTGCAAAAGCCAAAAGTGATTGAGTCTGTGGCAGAAACTGCTGGAGCCCCAAGCAGTTCCTCTTAAAGAACCCAAAACATGAACTCATCCACTCAGACTCCCTCCCTCTGAGCTCCAGCACTGGGGTAGCAGCTTGAAAGGCACCAGTGGCACACAGGGAGGAACTGAAGTATATGGCATTAAGGTGTGCAGAGGCCACTGTCCCTTTTCTAAACCCTCCATCCACAATGCCAGCAAGCTAGTGTCATATCCATCAACCTGGACAATACTGTTTTACCCACCTTGGAGATCCCCAGAGACTCTGCCCCACCCAACTTATGGGCCCACCCAAGCAATTTTTCCAAATGAATGGCTGGTCTTGGCTCATGCTGAACAGCTTACTAAATCATCTCAAAAAAGCAACAGCTGTCCTCAGTGAGCACTGGCAGAAGCCAGCTTAGATTCACAGCTTGGCTTCACTTCGGAATCTCCAGCCCAGCACACAAGTAGCAGCCATCTCAGATTGCTTTATAGTGCAGGCAGGATGACCCTGGGTAAAACAGAGGTGGGGGCTGGCCTTGGCCTGCACTACCCAGGAAACCCCATGGCCAGCGCACCCAGTGAACAGCTATAGACCATGTTGGAGCACCAACACCCTGCCCCTGCACAGCTGATCCTCCATGGAGGGTGGAGGTTGGAGGTAAGTGGTCACAGCCAATCCTTACAACTGACTGGCCTGGGTAAAGCCCTCCCATTGATCTGCCAACTGCAACCAAGGCTCAACTACAAGAGAAGGGTGTACTTAGCCCACACAAAGGGTACACCTTGACTACTCAGCCTGGGTGATGGAGAAGCTGTGCTACTGGACCCCCCAGGACACCTACCAAGACTATTAGGCCACACTAGCACATAATGAGTCAAAGCAGTTCTACTTCATACATAGAAACAAACACAGAGAGGCTGCCAAAATGAGGAGACAAAGAAGCATGGCCCAAATGAAAGAACAGATCAAAACTCTAGAAAAAGAGCTAAACAAAAGGGAGATAAGCAATCTATCAGAGGCAGAGTTCAAAACAGTGGTTATAAGGACACTTAAGGAACTTATTGAAGACTTCAACAGCATAAAAAAGACTCAGTCAGAAATGAAGGATACATTAATGGAAATAAAGAAAAATTTACAGTAAAGTAGATGAAGCCAAGAATCAAATCAATGATTTGGAACATAAGGAAGCAAAAAACAACCAATAAAAACAAGAAGAAAAAAGAATCCAAAAAAGTAGGGTAGTATAAGCAGCCTGTGGGACAACTTCAAGAGGTCCAACATTAGCATCATAAGGGTGGCAGAAGGAGAAGAGAAAGAGCAAGATATTAAAAATCTATTTGAAAAAAATATGAAAGAAAACTTCCCTAACTTGGAGAAGGAAATAGACATGCAAGTCCAGGAAGCACAGAGAGGCCCAAAAAAGCTAGATGCAAAGAAGCCCACTCCAAGACACACCTAAAATGTCAAAGATTAAAGATAAAGAGAGAATCTTAAAAGCAGCAAGAGAAAAGAAGTTAGTTACCTACAGGGGAGTTTCCATAAGACTCTCAGCTGATTTCTCAAAAGAAACTTTGGAGGCCAGAAGGGACCAGCAAGAAAAATTCAGTGTCATGAAAAGCAGGGACCTACATCCAAGGATACTCCACCCAGCAAAGCTAACATTTAGAATTGAAAGGCAAATAAAGATCTTCCCAGACAAGAAAAAACTAAAGGAGTTCATCATCACTGAACCGTTATTATATGAAATATTAAAGGGACTTATTTAAGAAAAAGATGATCAAAACTATGAACAATAAAATGGCAATAAATACCTCTATATCAACAACTGAATCTAAAAAACAGACTAAGCAATCAAAAGAACAAAGACAGAATCATGAATATGGAGAGCGTTTTTGATGGTTGCCAGATGAGAGGAGGGTGTGGAGGAGAATGGGTGAAGACGTGAGGGGATTAAGAAGTACAAATAGGTAGTTACAAAATAGCCACAGGGATATAAAGGAAATGGAGTAACCCCAAAATTTATAAGCATGGCCCATGGACTTAAACAATGGGGAGGGGGGAATTGCCTGAGAAAGTGGATGGTACTGGGTGGAGGGGAGCAAAGGGGGGAAAAATCAGTATAACTGAATAACATAATCAATAAAATTTTTAAAAACCTAAGAAAAAAACAAAACCAATAATGCTGTCAGATAAACCTTCCTTATGTATTATCTTCAATTCCATTTGCCCTTTTCTGTATTTTTAGTCTCTTTTAATAATGTAATCACAAAATCATAATAGCTATTTTTAATATATTTTATTGATTATGCTATTACAGTTGTCCCATTTTCCCCCTTCACTCCCCTCCAACCTGCACCCCACCCACATTCCCCCCCTTTAGTTCATGTCCATGAGTCATACTTATAAGTTCTTTAGCTTCTATATTTCCCATACTATTCTTGCCTTCCCCCTGTCTATTTTCTACCTACCATCTATGCTACTTATTCTCTGTACCTTTTCCCTGTCTCTCTTCCTCCCATGCCCCTGTTGCTAACCCTCCATGTGATCTCCATTTCTGTGGTTCTGTTCCTGTTCTAGCTGTTTGCTTAGTTTGTTTTAGGTATGGTTGTTAATAATTGTGAGTTCACTGTCATTTTACTGTACATGCTTTTTACCTTCTTTTTCTTAGATGAGTCCCTTTAACATTTCCTGTAATAAGGGCTTGGTGAGGATGAACTCCTTTAACTTGACCTTATCTGAGAAGCACTTTATCTGCCCTTCCATTCTAAATGAAAGCTTTGCTGGATAGAGCACTCTTGGATGTAGGTCCTTGCCTTTCATGACTTGAAATGCTTCTTTCCAGCCCCTTCTTGCCTGGAAGGTCTCTTTTGAGAAACAGCTGACAGTCCTTTGTAGGTAACTGTCTCCTTATCTCTTGCTGCTTCTAGGATTCTCTCCATTTTAATCTTGGCTAATGTAATTATGATGTGCCTTGGTGTGTTCCTCCTTGGATCCAACTTCTTTGGGACTCTCTGAGCTTCCTGACTTCCTGGAAGTCTAGATTGGGGAAGTTCAATCCTTTGCCAGATTGGGGAAGTTCCCCTTTATTATTAATTCAAATAACTTTTCCATTTGTTGCTCTAACTCTTCTTCTTCTGGTACCCCTATAATTCGAATGTTGGAATGTTTAAAGATGTCCTGGAGGTTCCTAAGCCTCTCCTCATTTTTTTGAATTGTTTCTTCCTTCTTTTCTGATTGGATGTTTCTTTCTCCCTTCTGGTCCACTCCACTGATTTGAGTTCCAGTTTCCTTCCCATCACTATTGGTTCCCTGTACATTTCCCTTTATTTCACTTAGTGTAGCCTTCATCTTTTCATCTAATTTGCGACCAAATTCAATCAATTCTGTGAGCATCCTGATCACCAGTGCTTTGAACTGTGCATCTGATAGGTTGGCTATCTCTTTGTCGCTTAGTTGTATTATTTCTGGAGCTTTGATCTGTTCTTTCATTTGGGCCATCTTTTTTTTTTTTTTGTCTTGACACACCTGTTATGTAGTGAGGGGCAGAGCCTTAGGTGTTCTCCAGGGTGAGGCAACCCACCTCCTGCCTTGTGATGCTGTTTGTTGGGGAGGGTTCCCAGAGGGAACGATGGCACTTGCTCCGCTCTCTGCTGGATTTCAGTCACTTCTGTCACATCCCCCAAGCAAACTGGGCCCTTCTGGTGCTGATTCCTGGTAGGTGGGTTTGTGTGCTTTCTAGGACCCTGTGAGTGTCTTCAGTGAACCCTCCTGTGAGGCTGGGAGTTTCTCCTGGCACCTCAATCCCCACAGGTGTTTTCAATCAGTGTTTTGAGGCTTTATTTCCCCAGGCTGGAGCCCTTGGTTGCCTGGTCTGTCTCGTTCCCCAGTTTCACCTGGTTTATCTGCAC
>PVKU01017639.1:0-10957 GCA_004027475.1 Anoura caudifer
ACTGGTCACCGCGGCCATCCATTTAGACTGAAGACATCCAGGTGACTAGCAGCCTTGGGCCAACTGGTCAGTTTCCTGTGATTGTACTTAGTGGGGCCCGTGTGCTTGGTGCTGGCGTCCTCCACACGAATCCTCTTTGCTGTGCTGAGGATCCAGTCCGGGGAGGGCTGCAGGAAGGCCTTCTCCACCTGCTCCTCCCGCCTCTGCATGGCCTGGCTCTGCTTTCGCAGAAAGCAGAATACAGTCTTTCTCCATCTGCATCCTAACTGTGTAAACTTGGTAACCCCAAGTGTCACAGTATTCAAGAAGGAAGAAAAAGCTGCGGCGGAAGGAAGTGGTCCTGCAAACCCACAGGGCTGCTTGTCCATTCTCCTAAAATCATACTTGCCAGTTAAAGAGCATCTCAGGGAGCTCTAGTTGCATGAGGCAGAGATATTTCGTATGAAAGTTACAGACTCCTATTGGGGAGTGAACCAGCAGGCTGAGTGAAGGAACAGAATTAATACAGGGTGTGTAGGGGAAAGGGGAGAAGGAGAAACCTGCAGACTGTGTGGGAGCCAAGCTCACAGTTTACAATCCTGGGAGCAAACTGCTGAGCCAGTAGGTAGCAAAGGGCAGAGCTGGGCATTGGTCTCAGAGAAACCATTTGGGCTGTGTGTGGTCCCAGGAACTTTTAAGTGCTGAGCTGTAAATTATGTAGATTTACAGACTGTTTACATGTTCTCCAGTGTCTTTCACCTGCACTTACCCCTGGTTAGTCCAGGTCTGTGACATTTTCCTCATGAGAATGCTTATCCTGACACAGGACATTGTACCAGACGCTGTAGGTGACTAGTAGAGTGTGGCTGGCTCTCGTGCCTTGGTGGCAGACTGACTTTTACTGATTCCTTCCACCTTTCAAACACAGTGGTCGGGATGGGTCCCACTGACTATAGGTGGCCTCTGAGGATGTGACCATAAAGGGTACCTTCTAACCCACTTTGAGGTGAAGTTGGCCACTTGCTTGCAGAGTCTTTCTCAGTCTCACACTGAGAGTGAACAGGAGACTTGATTAGGAGAGTAAGTGTGTGCCCTTCACTTGGGGAGTAATGATTGCTCAGTGCAATTCTCTTTTTCCCCACTAAAATTATCTTTATTATGAAAGTTGTAAACTCATATTGAACAAAATGATAAATTGATCAGTTACACCTCTTTAACTCAATGAGCTATTTATAAACTCATTAAAATGATGACTGTATAGATTTTACAGATAAATAGGAGTTATTACAAAATGTAAAACAAAAATGTGAACCAATAGTTGTAAATGTTATGTCACTGCAAATATGGTATATATATGCAGTAAATAGCAAAATCTATGGCATATAGTAGTATAGTATTGGTTGTAGAGTGGTAGGATGATGACTGTTTATAACTTTTAAAAATTATCTTTCTTACTGTATGAAGTTTTGGAGATGTCAGATCACTATGTTCATACCTGAAATAATCTAACCAGTGTGAGCTTGTACATCAACTATCCTTAAATTAAGTTATACATGAAAATTTTAAAAATGGAAATAAATTTAGCTACTGCAGGTCATAGCATGTAGAAAAAACTCTTAATTTTATCTCTGCCTTTCTTTTAAATACTATGGCATAAAAGATCATTTCAAAAGCCACCCAACCCTTACTTACCTCCTGTGGGTAGCAGAGCTCACTGAGTTTGAAGATCAGATGGGCTCTCATCACCACAGCTAAGGTATCTGTCCATCCCTCACCCAG
Source organism: Anoura caudifer (assembly GCA_004027475.1). Classification (NCBI taxonomy): domain Eukaryota; kingdom Metazoa; phylum Chordata; class Mammalia; order Chiroptera; family Phyllostomidae; genus Anoura; species Anoura caudifer. Next base: position 1,759 of record PVKU01017639.1, read on the forward strand.
GGCTGTGCACTACACATCCATAGCACGTAACACACAACGTCTCATCCAACCATGTTGACCAGTCCATGAAGAACGTCCCATTATCAGTCTGTTGTATGTGTGCACGTACCAGAAAGTAGCACATGTCCGACTTTTACTGAGTCGCTGTCACTGCCGAGCCCTCCTTCCCTCTGGTCCTCAGCCCTTACCGAGCAGCACACGCTTTCCTCTGCGTCTGCGCTGTCAGTGTGACGTAGACGGGACCTTAGAGGGAAGGCCTGTGGCTTACAGGGCTGCCTGTGACCAGCTGGCACGTTCCCTTCGAGGTGAGGAATCAGCAAACCTCTTTGTGTATCACAGCTAAACCGCATCTTCCCGTTACTGTTTTTAAAGTAGCTCTTGTGTCTGTCCCTTAATGAACTCCAGCATGAGTGATGTGGAGGTTAGTTTCTATTGATAAACTAGAGACACCAGAATCTAGTATCCAGCTCTCAATTTTTCTTAACCAAATTGGGACATCTAGACTATTGATTTTTATTTTTTAATCCTCATGAAAGGACGTGCTTATTGAATTTTTAGAGAGGGGGAAAGGGAGGGAAAGAAGCAGAGAAGCATGTATGTGTTCTGACTGGGAACAAACCCTCAACCTAAACACAATACAGGCCCTGAGAAGGAACCAAACTGAGGACTGTTTGGTTTATGGGACAACACTGTAACCTAGTGACCCACACCAGCTAGGGAGGATTATTGATTTTAGTGGCTTCCAATTGCTTATGTTGTATTGTTAGGGAGCTCTAAAGCAGACTGGGAGCCTGGAGCAGGGAAAAGGACCTTGCTCCTTCCCATCTGCCCACTGCTCTTGTCACCCTTGCCCCACAGCTCTTGGCAGTGGCAATGAAGGCCCCCTAACCCAGCCTTAGTTCCTCAGCATCCCAGAGCCAGCCTTGACATTTCCTGAAGGGCCCACAGTGCCCCTGGGGAGCCCCTTCTCACACGGTCAAGTCTGAACCCTGACTACTCTGACCTTCTGGATTCCAATCACCCAGCCTCTGCTGTGTGCCCTTGAACCCTGGATGGCAGCTTCACACAGTTCTGCTTGTTCATCCAATAGCTCTGTGTTTACTGTTGTAGTGCCCCAGTATCCTTGTAACCACTGTGTTGTAGGAAAGTCTCTCTACTATCGTACCACACCAGCACACTTTCTGTTCCCTGTTGGATTCCCATCTGATTCAAAGAGAAAAAATACAGAGGATACATGTTCCAGTCAGGTGTGAGATAAAACTCAGCCAAGACTGAGGATGGAAAAAACCTTTGGGCTCCATCTGCCCTGGGTACCACCTACTCTGTTTGGAGGCTTAGTAGGTGGGGAATTGAGTTCTTGAGCCATAGTGAATGCAACGTGTGGTCATTGCAATGTGTGAAGGAGTCCCAGAAATCATTCTAGAGCTTCTAAGTGGATGAACATCAACCCTACAGTGAGTGAAGGAATCACCAAGGCCACTGTCTTGCCACACATGTCCCTGTGGAGAATAGCAGAGATTAGTCCCTGGAGAGCCCCTTTCCCCTGGACAGGAGCCGATGGCAGTGTGCCTGGCAGGTCCTTATCCCTCCCTGCACCAAACACACAGAACTATATCGAGAGGTGGTGGAGTGGAGCAGAGAATAAAGCATCTCTTCCTGTTCTGGCACCTTTTCTCCTAAGAGATGCTTGTGAGATGGCAATTTCAAAACTAACTCACAGATACTTTTCTCTTCATTAGTGTGTTTTTGCTCAACCCTAGTCACATTCAGCTTTTCTTCCCATGCTTATCTGTAAGTCTGTGGTAAGTTTCCTGTGTTGTCCAGTCTTTGTTCACTATTCAATTTCAGGCAGGCTGTGATGAAAAATCACAGTGCAGCTTCGAATTCTTATTGTCTGTCAGTGTCAGGTGTTTGCTGTGTATAGACTTAGCTAATTGGATTGTTTAAGTCACTATATCATTTAGAGACACCTAATGTGGATGGATCATTTACTTTGATACATTTAGTGTAAAATTCCTTGTTTAAATGATAAGATACATTAGCTGTGTGAGGGACTTGCTTGAACCTGTTCCCATTGTCCCATGAAATTCAGTCATGTTTTCATGAAATAATGGATCAAATTGACCACAAGAGGGGTTGACTGCAGTAGAGTGTCCTGAAGATTTTATTTTTGAAAGTGAACTTCCATTTGGTGAATTATTTGAATAGGAAAATTTTCATCTTTTGAGTCCTTTTAACAAACTTGTCACTCCAAGGAATTTTTTCTTTTCTTTTTAAATTTTTTTTATTGTTGTTCAAGTACAGTTTTCTGCCTTTTGTCCCCACCCCAGCCCTCCTCAGCTCCCTCCCCTGTTTCTACCCCTCCCCATTATGTCCATGTGTCCTTTATAATTCTTCTACAACCCCTTCACCCCTTTCCCCTGAAATTCCCTCCACTCTCACCTCATGTCAGCCTGTTCTCTTTTTCAAGGTCTTTGGTTATATTTTGTCCAAGCAATTTCTATACACTTGAAAGTAGGAGTTGCCTTTCTGTCCTCAGCCAAGACATGTGGGCGAGCATGGAATATGTTTAGTAACTAACTGTGGATGTTTGTTCTGTGTTTTAGTTCCTTGCAGCAGGTAGGAGGAAGGCGAGGTGACCGTCACTGGTCCTTCTGCTTTAGTTTATTGTGTCCTGCATCACAGGGCATTTTACAAATAGCGCTGCTGTCTTCGTTCACCCCAAATGTGGCAACAAAGCTGAAGCAAAACAGCTAACACTTTTCTATACATTTAGGTTCAGTGAATCCTGTAGTTCGAAGAGACCTGAGCATTTTTCTTGCTCGCCCTCTCCCATACCATGGGAATCCAAATCTCTGAGTTAAAGCACTCACTGACATAAAGCTCGGTCCTACTAATGCAACCAGCTTTCTTCAGGAACGTGATTCCAACTGTTAGGACTTTATTTCTGGGACTAAGGCAATATGATCTCCCAGTGTTTCTGCTGTAAACTCTGAGTCTTCCTTTGAAGCAGGGTGAGACCCTCACACTTTTGCTTTTCAAACCTTGCAAATATTAACTTATGAGGAAATTTGAATTGAGAATTTATATGGGACTGCAATTATGAATTTTTGTGAGATTCTTATTTTAGTGAAATTCAGAAGGATCCTGGACGGTAGAAGGTTATGGACTCAGAGAGACAAGGAAACAGAAGCAGTGGTGTAATAGTCACAAGTCAAACCTCGGAATTCCCACCTGGTGCAAGTACTTTTCTAAAGACTGATAAACCCCAGAAAGTAAAGATTCATGATGAATGACATTTTCCTGTTAGGGTTAAGCTATAAAATATGTTAATGTTTTACGGAGATAAATATATAGTTAGAGCCTTGCCTCTAGACTTGGATAATGATCATTAGTTTTAAATCCCAGGGCAAGACCCATCAAGAAACCATTCAACTAGCACTTTATCAATTAAGTGGAGTAGAAAATAATATAGAATATAGCAACTAGTCTTGCACATAATAAGGGTTCAAGCACATATATGTGCATATATTTGTGTATGGGACTGTATATAAAACATATATATTATCTATACACATACAGGCAGAGAGTATGAATGTTCATGTGGGATAAGTGTGTGATGGGTAATACCTGATTATGAAGCACCATGATCAGAGTAGAACATCTGTGGGTACAAAAGTCAAAAGACAGAGTTTTCTCCCCTTAAATCCAGCTAAAGTGGTGGCGGTCTGCCTGCCATGTTCTCAACTTAACTCAATATGATGCTGCCGCTAAAAATTACAAGGCTATCACATAAGTTATCTAATGAAGGCACAAATCTGTGAGTTCCCCTGATAGGAGGATCTCCCGCAGTCTCCTGGTCCTCCTTCCCACCCTCACGTGCAGGTGCAGACCCAGGCCCACAGCCCCCTCCCCACGGTGACTGTGTGTGCACTGCGGGTGGGGACTCCTCCCAGGTGAGCCTCCAAAGCCCTTGTGCTGACTGAGGAAAGTGTCCACTGTAGGGAGGCAGTAGGCAGGTTAACATGTTAGGAACTGTGGTGGAAGTTTGGAAGTAAAGGTAAGATTTACTGAACACTATAATAGAACACTAGCATTCAATATATCAAGGTGAAAATGTTTCTTTCTGTGTCATTTTCAGTGCATAGGATTCACTTAGTAACTGAATAACAGGACAGAAGTGTCACAGATGTTTTGTGTGGAAAGAAACAATGACACACACACCCATCAACCATGTTAAACTCATCCCTCGGGCATTCAGACTTGATGAGCTCTCTCCCTTGTCTCATTCCCAGGAAAATGGGGGGCAACCAGACTTCTGTCACAGAGTTCCTCCTGGTGGGATTCCCGCTCAGCCCAAGAATGCAGGTGCTCCTGTTTGGGCTCTTCTCTGTGTTCTATGCCTTCACCCTGCTGGGCAACGGGGTCATCCTGGGGCTCATCCCACTGGACTCCCGACTGCACACCCCCATGTACTTCTTCCTCTCCCAGCTGGCCACTGTGGACATAGCCTATGCCTGCAACACGGTGCCCCAGATGCTGGTCAACCTCCTGAGCCCCGCCCAGCCCATCTCCTTTGCTGGCTGCATGATGCAGACCTTTCTCTTCTTGACTTTTGCTCTCACTGAATGTCTTCTCTTGGTGGTGATGTCCTATGATCGGTACGTGGCCATCTGCCTGCCCCTTCAGTATTCTACCATCATGAGCTGGAGAGTCTGTGTCACCCTGGCAGGGGCTTCCTGGACTTTAGGAATCCTCCTGGCCCTAGTAGATATGGTGTTGCTCTTACCGTTGCCCTTTTGTGGGCCCCAGAAAGTGAATCACTTTTTCTGCGAAATTCTAGCCATTCTCAAACTTGCCTGTGTGGATACCCAGCTTAATGAGGTGGTAGTTGTGACTGTGGCAGCACTGGGGCTGCTGGGACCAGTTTCTGCAATTATGGTCTCTTATGGTCACATTGTGTGGGCGGCCCTGAAGATCCAGTCAGCGGAGGGGCGCAGGAAAGCTTTCTCCACCTGCTCCTCCCACCTCTGTGTGGTGGGGCTGTTTTATGGCACAGCCATTATCATGTATGTTGGACCCCAACATGAGGACCCCCAGGAGCAGAAGAAATACCTCCTCCTGTTTCACAGCCTTTTCAATCCCATGCTGAATCCCCTGATCTATAGTCTGAGGAACAGAGAAGTCAAGGCTGCTCTGAGAAGGAGGCTGCAAAAGGGGAGACCTTCCTGAGAGCCTCACTGATAAAAAGTGACTGAGTGTAAAGAGTTACTTCCCTCGATGTGTGCATGGGATACAGAGACATGTTCTAGGCCTAAGGCATCCTGTGCATGTTCTTGAATTTTTCCTGTAACTTCTACCCAAGAAGCCCATTCTGGTGCCTCCCTCTGAGGATGCTGCACAAGAAAATGAACCCCTCTTCCAGCTCTCTGCATGGTGCACATGCTTGTAATATGGTCATCAGGGATCATTTGAATGGAGGAAATAAATTTATTTATTCCATAATCAGGACTTGTAGATACAATTTTATTGTACAAACCAATGTATTGGCAGAATATTTAAAATGTAGGAGTTGAGACTGATTACATAGTATTTACTGAAATCTTTTAAATTCAAGAACTGTCATCTTCGAAAAATTCATCTACATTTAAAATAATGGTTGTTTTTCTGCATATGGCTATGATAGTGATGTTTTCTGAGGCATCAACAACTTAAATTAGGAGGAGCGTGAACCAGGACTTCAAGGGAAACAGGGTTAAGGGTGTAACTCTGATGGAGCTAACAACAAGAAGAGAACCCTGGAGGATGTCAGGCTGAAACACACAGACACGTGGGAGCTTTCTCTGGTGCTGTGTTTCTCTGCCTTTGCCAGCCGTAGGTGGAGATCTGGGATGGTGGGGATGAGAGGAAGAAGGCAGAATGGAGGTAGCTGAGAGTCCTTGGCAGAATTACACATTTTCTCTCATTGGTTCTGTGCATTGTCTCCTAGGGGAGATGACCAAAACTTAGAACATTCTCGAAAATAAGAACAGACCGTGTAATTGCTGTGATGACTCTTTTGATCAATAATACAGGACTATAAATTATCAGTAATAATTTGCTCTTTAAAGTAAGAGATATGAGGTGAGTTAAATAACCACTTTAGTCAAACATGAAATCCAACACAATTATGAATAGAACACAGTTTAAGACATCGTGGGAATAGAGACTTTTTCAAAAATTTCCTGAAATTATATACTAAATTAAACCTGAATGCTTAAACTGTATCAAAGGGAAATATTTACTTTTAAGATAATGTTTCGTGTGTGTGTGTAAAGAGTTTTTAAAGAGGAAAAAATGTGGATTTCTTTTTTACAAAGCATCCCTTTTATAAGGAAGTCTGCTATGTGCATAGACATTACTGTACTACCGAAAAGAAAAAATGTGGAAATCAATGGTTTTGAATTTAGATAAAGCTGGAATTTTTACCAAGTTCTGCTACTTGCTAGTGAGTAAACTGATACATTATACTTAAATTATGTGGAATTTACATTTGTTATGTGTAAAATAAGTTCATTAAGTGCACTCACAGGTTTGTAGAGAGGAAATACTGTGCACAAAATGTTTAGCAGAATCCACAAGTTTTAATAAGAGATCCATAAATTGTAAAGATTAACATCATGGCCTAGATACATTTATCATTTTTAAAAAACGTGGAGTATGATTTATAAATGACACAATTTAAAATGAAATTTGCTCTTATACTAGAAAAGGCAGGGTTATCACACAATGTAGCCCCTTCTGTGATGCAAAATGCCAAGATTTCAACTAATATGTGAAGTAAATGAGTCATAGAGTCTTTCCTAGCAATCTGTCCTCTCTAAAGAAATAATATTTAAAAGTACATGGGTAAATACAATTCAGAACTGCAAAACTTTATATCCATATGTGTCCACACTGAAAATATACGTTGTTATTTTCTTTTTTGACTCAACACTGTTTGTGAGATTCATCGGGTTGCTGCAGGTAGCTCTATTTCTCTAATTTAATTGTTGCATAGCTATACATTCTATAAATCTATCCAATTTGTGTATGATACTTCTGGTAGTGCATATCTGGTTGTCTCCGATTCTGCCTGTAATACAGAATTAGTCCTTGGATGTTATTATGCATGTGCTTTGGGGACCGTATGCAACAATTTCTGTTGAAGACGTACTCAGGGAAATTCTGGGTCATGAGTGTCCTGGATTGGATCAGCTTTGGCTTGAATATCCGATCGGCTGTCAGTATCATGATTATTACCTTTTACTCAGCATTTCCACCATTCCTCACACTGAGCTGGACATTGGTGAGACCATGATGAGTAAATGCAGCTGACCCTTTAACAACACAGGGTGGAACTGTCTGGATTCACTTTTATGCAGACTTTCTCAATAAATACTGCCAGTGTATTTTCTCTTCCTCATGATTTTCTTTTTTTCTCTTTTTTTAATGTTTTATTTATTTATTTTTAGAGAGAGAGGAAGGGAGGGAGAAAGAGAGGGGAGAAACATCGATGTGTGGTTGCCTCTCCTGTGCCTCCACTGCAGACCTGGCCCACAACCCAGGTGTGTGCCCTGACTGGGCGGATTTTCTTTGTTTTTTTTTTCTTTTTTTAAAATATATTTTATTGATTATGCTATTACATTTGCCCCATTTTCTCCCCTTCATTCCCCTCCACCCTGAACACCCTCTCCCACTCACATTCCCCCCTTTAGTTCATGTCCATGTGTCATAAGTTCTTTAGCTTCTACATTTCCCACACGATTCTTACCCTCCCCCGGTCTATTTTCTACCCACCATCTGTGCTACTTGTTCTCTGTACCTTGTCCCCCTTTCTCCTCCTGCCACTCCCCTGTTGCTAACCCTCCATGTGATCTCCATTTCTGTGTTTCTGCTATTGTAGTGGTTTGCTTAGTTAGCTTTTGTTTTAGGTGTGGTTGTTAGTACCTCTCAGTTTGCTGTCTTTTTACTGTTCATATTTTTCATCTTCTTTTTCTTAGATACGTCCCTTTAACATTCCATAGAATAAGGGCTTGGTGATGATGAACTCCTTTAACTTGACCTTATCTGAGAAGCACTTTATCTTCCCTTCCATTCTAAATGACAGCTTTGCTGGATAGAGCAATCTTGGATGTAGGTCCTTGACTTTCATGACTTGGAATACCTCTTTCCAGTTCCTTCTTGCCTGTAAGGTCTCTTTTGAGAAATCAGCTGACAGTCTGATGGGAACTCCTTTGTAGGTGACTGTCCCCTTATCCCTTGCTGCTTCTAGAATTCTCTCCTTCATTTTAATCTTGGCTAGTGTAATGATGATGTGCCTCGGTGTGTTCCTCCTTGGGTCCACCTTCTTTGGGACTCTCTGAGCTTCCTGAACTTCCTGGAAGTCTATTTCCTTTGCCAGATTGGGGAAGTTCTCCTTTATTATTTGTTCAAATAAGTTTTCCACTTCTTGTTCTTCCTCTTCCCCTTCTGGTACCCCTATAATTCGGATGTTGGGACAACCTCCAGATGTCCTAGAGGTTCCTAAGCCTCTCATTTTTTTGAATTCTTGTTTCTTCATTCTTTTCTGTTTGGTTGTTATTTTTTTTTCTTCCTTCTGGTCCACTCCACTGATTTGAGTCTCAGTTTTCCTCCCATCTCTGTTGGTTCCCCATGCATTTTCCTTCATTTCACTTATTGTAGCCTCCATTTTTTCATCTAATTTGTGAGCAAAATCAACCAATTCTGTGAGCATCCTGATCACCAGGGCTTTGAATTGTGCATCTGTTAGGTTGGTTTTCTCTTCCTCACTTAGATAAATTGGGTCTGGGGCTTTCATTTGTTCTCCAGTTTGAGCCATTTTTGCTTCTGGATTTTTTTTTTTGGGGGGGGTCTAGTTGTGGCTGTAGTGAGGGGTGGAGCCTTAGGTGTTCCCCAGGGCGGGCAGCCCAGTAACTGGGTAGTGACCATATATTTGGTGGTGGGGTCTGGGAGGGAACAATGGCGCTTGCTCTGCTCTCTCTCAGATTCCCGTTCCTTCCAATGCTTCCCCTTCGCCTGGATTATCTGTGCGTGAATGTGGGACCACCTGGTCAGCCAGCCACCTTGTGCAGTCTCACTGGGTCTGCACAGTTGCCACCCTGTGCCCAGGGTCTGTTAGCTGCTACCTGTGCACCTGGGATCTGTGAGCTGCTGCTGC
>PVKU01017640.1:0-10959 GCA_004027475.1 Anoura caudifer
ACAAAGGAGTTCCCATCAGACTGTCAGCGGATTTCTCAAAAGAGACCTTACAGGCAAGAAGGGGCTGGAAAGAGGTATTCCAAGTCATGAAAGTCAAGGACCTACATCCAAGATTGCTCTATCCAGCAAAGCTGTCATTTAGAATGGAAGGGAAGATAAAGTGCTTCTCAGATAAGGTCAAGTTAAAGGAGTTCATCATTACCAAGCCCTTATTATATGAAATGTTAAAGGGACTCATCTAAGAAAAGAAGATAAAAAATAGGACAGTAAAAAGACAGCAAACTCACAGGTATTAACAACCACACCTAAAACAAAAGCCAACTAAGCAAACTACTACAACAGAAGCAGAAACACAGAAATGGAGATCACATGGAGGGTTAGCAACAGGGGAGTGCGAGGAGGAGAGAGGGGGAAAAGGTACAGAGAACAAGTAGCATAGACGGTGGGTAGAAAATAGACAGGGGGAGGACAAGAATAATATGGGAAATGTAGAAGCTAAAGAACTTACGACACATGGACATGAACTAAACGGGGGGAATGTGGGTGGGAGGTGGTGTGCAGGGTGGAGGGGAATGAAGGGGGGAAATGGGACAACTGTAATAGCATAATCAATAAAATATGCTTAAAATAAAAAGAATTTAAATTCAGTGTTTTCCCTATGGTAAGAGTTATCACCAGCAACATCATTTCATGACCCACCTATAGGGCAAGGCAAACATCTAACTTCTGAACATGTCTTCCCATTGTCCTGTAAATGCCCTTCCTTCCTGGGAAGCCCCAAGGCATCTCCCTCATCCTTAGCTCAGGGTACCATGTACCTCATTCTCTCTGTTTCTGACTCTCTCATGTTCGTGGGGTTACCATGTACATGTATGGAATTAAGGGTGCTTGTTTTTTCATGTTAACTTGTCTCCCGTTAATGTGATTATTAGACCAGATGGAAGATTCTTGAAGGGCGGAAGAAACTCTCTTCCCCCACACTAATCATGCAGGATTTTCATAATCAGCCCCTGACTTCAGACTGTAAAGAGCATCCACATCTCTTGTAACAAGCAACTCCAGGGGGATGATTAAAGGCAACACATGTAATTATATCCACCAGGAAAATCCCCTGTGATATCAAACTGAAGAACTTAAGAGTTACATGCATTATTCATCTACTCAGTTCTTCTACAAACTTTTATCGCGTGCCTTATACATTCTGGAAAATGTATTAAGTAGTAGAAATACACAAAGAAACAAACAAAAGCAAAATTTTTGTCATAGGGAAAATGAGTGTCAAGAACTAAAAATTAAAGCAAGTAAAATTTAAAAGATTAAGAATATTAAAATTGTAATGAATGCTCGAAAAGCAAATAAATCAGGGTGATATATAAAAGCAATCTGGGTTGGGCCTATTTTAGAATAGGGACAGTCTCTCTATATATTATGTCTGAGATAGAAAACAATGAAAAGATTAACATTTATTCTGTTATGAACATGAGAAAAGTTTAGAGGACACCTTGATGGAAAGGGGAAAAAGCAGGTGCAAAGCAGCCATTCAGTGAACAAGAGAGACACCTCTGCGGCTAGAGCAGAGTTGGGAAAAGGAAGCTGGGGAGGCACCTGGTGTGACTGCGCTGGAAATTGGGAGAGATGATACCAGGCCTTGCCGGTCAGGAAGAGAGAACACAGTGAAGAGTTCTGAGCCTGAGCATGATCTGCTTTATGTTTTAATACAACAGCACTGGCTGAAGAATGATTGTGGTAAGTCAAAATTGGATGCAAAGAGACCAGTTAGAATGTTACTTTAATATCCAAGAGGTTACTACCCAAACTTTGTTCAGTGTGAGACTCCTAAAAAAGCATCCCTTGCCTTTCATTATCCTGCTGCTAGAGAGATACCATATGTAGCAATTTTTGAAACCCATAAGTTCTTTATTTTACTGAGTTAACCTCCTGTGAAGGCCACTTCCAACTCCACTCAGTTCGGTAAGCATATATTAAACACTCCGTCCATTTCGGCGGATGCTGGTGGATGACAAGATGTGAAGGAACAGACCCCTGCCCATAAAGTCTACTGATCTGAAAGAGGAAAAGTGATGCAAAAAACACCATAGAATCTGCTATGTGCTGCATGAAACAAGATTTCCACTGGTTGCTCTTAAATCTACCTCCACACTCCATAGCGTGGTTTGTAGGATGTCAAATCAAGTCCTCGTAGTTACGACTTTCAGAGTCTTCCTTCTAAACCCTAGCCACTCTTTTTATTTCCTGTGTGAAAATTTATTTTACCTTCTATCCAATCTATATTGATGTTCCTGATGTTTCTCCAAAAAGAGTTAAGGCTTCATATGACACATGTACACACTCTTGAGAGGTCATAGCTGAACACAAGAATATAATCTAAGCAGGCTGTTTAATTACCAGTATTTTTTAAATAAAGGCTTCAGATGTGAAGCAAAAAGCTCAGATTAATATTTTCTCTCTCAGCTAAGAGAAAGATATGACTGAGGCAAGTTCATCTGAGCAAACATTTTGCTTTAAATATTACAGACCAATTCCATTGCGAGATAAAGTGTAATCCTCTATATATGGATTATTTTATCATCAACTTAATCATTTAATTTTGACCTTTCCAGCAATTGCTTCCTTCTCATAAATAACATTTAAGGACACCAGTTGAGATCGATAGTATCACACTCACCTCAATAAATCTAAGTCAAGCACCACTGCACCATAACGAATCTCTGGTTTCTCACATTCTGCATGTTTCAGGTGTTATGATCGCATTCCTCATAGTGATTTTCTTCAAGTCAGTTAGAGATATAAAAGTCTTTTAAATCACAACTCAGTAAAGACATCTATAACAAACTAATTGGGCATGGTTAGAGAAAGGGATTCATGGCCCTCTCATAACCATATTTGCAAGATTTGACTTATGGGAAATGACATAAACCCTTTTACATAGCAGTATATTTGTTTCAGAAAACTTATTCTGAATTCAAACACAGGAAAAGAGAGATTGATGAGACAAGGACTCATATGAAAAGCTAACTATAACACAGCCGATTTAGAATATCAATTTTAAGCAGAAGAAAGTTTAACATGCAAAATTTTAAATTAGCAGCGTGGATAATGAATGCATACTTCTCTAGTCACAAGAACAGAGGGGCTTTTGCCTCCAATATGCTGGTGGCCTGGATTCCCTGAAGAGCTGGTGACTAGCATACAACCAGGCCCTTGCAGGAATGAAAGGCAATTTCCAAAGGGAAGAGAGGGAGAGAGGAAGAGAATGATGACCCCCGTGAGCTGCAAACCAGGCAAGAGCCAGTTTGGAGTGTAAGTATGTACCAATTCCAGGACAACATAAGACGCCTAAGTTTTAGGTTCCACAACAGAAGGAGGTAAACATATTGGGGAAGTGGGGTGGGGAGAAGAGAGAATTTTGAATGTTAAATCCATGAGTGAGTAGGCTACTAGCAAGCATGCAGCAGTGAGGCCTGAAATGCTCAATATCTGTGTAAGGGCAAGATCATTTTTTAATGCTTCTTGATAAATGAAGCACTTTACCTAATATTTCATTTTTAGTATTAACCATATCTGTCAGAATCCCACTTTTTAAAAAAACATTTATTTTTATCTAAGTACAAAATCAGTTTATGTTGCTATGACTTGGAAACTTTTTATACATTTTTAAAATTACATATACTCTCAAGACCAAAAAGAAGGCTATCAACCTATCAAGTTTTAGGAGAACACCAATACTAATACTTTCATTTTATATGTTTTGAAATATTAAAAAATAAGTTATGTTATGTTATAAACAGTATTTTCATCCATTTTGTATCATTTTCTTATAAAAATAATTTTACAATCATAAATTGAAACTCGGAAAGGTTTTGGAGGGTGTCTGTGTAGAGCAGGCGCGCAGGACATGGGTGTCAGAGCTGAGCTCAGTGAAGGAGCATCAGCTCACTGAAGGGGTGGTAATGGCCACAGAAGATTGGCTATACAGACAGAATTAGTCAAATAAGTAAAAACATTAGGATAATGTGAGCCAGCCTTCCAACTGCCAGAGAATGAAATTGCAAATACACAAAAAGAGAATTCTCTTATGATGTATGTGGTGGGGAATTGAAATTGGGAGTATAGTGTGAATTCATGGTTTTCAACACACAGAGATACATGTAGAAATCAACACTCAGTCACTCAGTAGACAAGGGTGGGCAAAGTAGGTTTACATTGTGAGTATACAAGACAGTTTATTTTTGTATTATTATTTGCAATCATTAGTATTCACCTACTTTTGCCCACCCCTGTCCGTGTATGTGTGCACACACAAACTGTGTTCACAGAGATGGCCTAGAACCAACCACACACATAGCAGTAAGCATGTCTAATACCCCGCTCTTGGTTTCTGAATACCGTTCTGTACCAAAAGGAACTAGGACTCTACAGAAATGACTGCTGCCAGAGCTGAGGCAGGGAAAGTACAAGATGAGAAAAGGACATATCATTTATGCCTAAAGGAAGCATGTATTCAAGCAATGATGAGGGCATGACAGAAAATCACAGGGGACACTGAAGGGACTCATTGACCAAATCTGAGGAAACTCAAGTATCAAAATAAATAAGCAAAATAATGAATTATGAAGCCTTGATGAAAATAGGAAACCATGAGTACATGATTTTATGAGTAACGGTTGAGAGCAAGGTCCTACAAAATATTTGTTAATTTCAAAAGAGGAAACTGTAACTAGCAGATGCCAGCTTAATTAAGTGAATGTCATTAGCAATACCGCAGATCAAAAATGGGTGCCACCTCACAAGATGTAGGAAGGACACACATTGTTTCTGCAATATTTCTTTTAAAAATGCAGAACTTAATGTAATCATGAGTAAGCAAAAGACAAACACAAAAGGAAGGGCATTTGAAAAAATTACTACTCTCATCTTTAAAAGGATCAAGTTCACGGAAGTCAAGAAAAAAACCGAGGAGCGGTTTCAAAGCAGAGCAAAGCTCTGTGATCGAAACGCAGTTAGAGCATCTGAACTGGTTTTGGGGGTTTTTTGTTTGTTTTTTGTTTTTGTATAAAAGATATCATTGGAACAACTATAACTAGAATAGGATTACAGGATTAGATGATGGTAATGTATCTGCATTAATTTCCCCATTTGGGGTGTTTACTGTAATGAAAAGAGAATGGGCAGTGAATCGTATGTAGGGCAATGTTTCAAAAGGATAAAAGACACATTTTGAAGCCACAGATATCATAGGAATAATTCTAAAGTAATACATTACACAAAAAAGATAGTAAATATGTACTGCACTATGAGGTGGTCAGGGGACATCAAGTCAAGTTAGCCCCTCTATAAAGTTACAGGGATAAGAAGTTATTTGTATTTTCCCGAAAATTTGAGATTGTGCCAAAATATTTAAAAATTCCAGTAAAAATAGGATCTGAACATTAGATAAACATTAACATTCAGTTCTTTTCATCATATGGAGAAGCTAACATATGACTGTAGGTATCAGAAATAGCTCATTGGGCTCAGCAGAATTGTCATTTTTGATATTCACACCTAAGAGAAATGGAGCCACAAAAGAAACTATGTCACTTTGTCAGCTGAAAGGGAACATTTGTGAATCAAAGCACATCTCTTTTTCTGCCTCCTGTATACAATTTCATCTCACATACTTAGCAAGTATCTCCTGAACCCAGAACCTAATATGGTGTCTGGGTTACAGGAGTAACAGAAATATTAACCATCACAACAAACCCTTCAGTATCACTTACTACATACCAGGCACTGCTCTCAGCATGTGACATTCATCAATTCATTTAATCAACACAGCAAGCCAATGGGATTGTGCTAGTATGATTTCTGTTCTACAAATAAGGAATCCTATGTGCAGAGAGATGAAGCCACTTACTCAAGGTCCTAAAGTTATATTGAATGTCAAAGATTGAATTTAAAGATAAAAGTATTTGATTCCAGAGGCACATAAATATTCATTTATTAAAACTGAATAAATTTACTTTCCATAATTTAGTACTTGGTTAAGGATAAAAAGGCTATTTCTCCCACTAGATGATTTTTAAAATCCCCAAGACATAATGTACCTCTGGCTCATTTATTTATTTATTTATTTATTTATTTATTTATTTTATTTTTTATTGTGATTCAAGTACAGTTGTCTCCATTTTCCTCCCACCACTCCCCCTGCCCCACCCATTCCTACATTCCACCTTTGATCCTACCCACTTTGGCTCTGTCCATGGGTCCATTATACATGTTCCTTGATGACCTTTCCCCTTTTTCCCCCGTTATCCCCTCCTGCCTCCCCTCTGGTTACTGTCAATATATATCGACATGTAGTAGGAACATAAGCCATACATACATTTATATTTCTATACATAATATGAATGTCTCTAGCAGACCCAATTTTTTCTATTACTATACACAAATTGCCAGTTTTTAAATGAGTAGAAATTTTGAGATTAAATATTGTATGCATTTTTCTCTTATAAAAGCCATTCAATACTAAATTCTACAAATGCCATGACTAGTAATTCATTGTTTCACAAATATTATTAAGCAAGCACTATGCACCAACTCTAGTCTAGGCATTGGACAAATGATTCCAAAGAGAAAGAAGTCAATTAAATTGATAAGATTATATAGAAGTCTCACTAATAAATCTATATTTTAAAACTAAAATGCAAAAAGTTTCATTCATTCATTCTTTCATTCATTCAAAATAAACTTATTCCCTACTATGTCCCTGAATGTGGGTGTAGATATGGGAACAAGGATAAAAATGGCAAATAAGAAGCTTATGCAAGTAACTGAGAAAAAATATCCAAAATGTTGTAACAAAATTCAAAATAAACCATTTTAGCAAATACAAACAGAAATACTTGAAGTCTAAACAAGAACAAGGGGAGCATAAAACCACTGTATTGACATGAAATAACAATTGCTAATGTGTTTTCTGTGTGTCAATCAAGCTTTATTATTAATTCTCCATTTCCCAGAACAAGTACGGTAGGCAGGATATGAAACCGACGTGTCAAAGAGAGTAGAAATAGTCACCTGCATGTCAGTGTGAACTACCTTTGAATTAAAAAGAGCACAGTTAATAAAAAAATCAGCTGAAAGTCAGAAAAGGTAAAGACAAAGCTGCTTTTAACTGGTCTGGTTTTCCAAGTGTGGACAAATTGCTTTCGAACGTGATTATAGAGCAGGTTACTGGTGATGTTTTGAGAATCATAGAGAATAAACAATACACTAATTTTTTCTAAGGAAAAATATGACAAGTTTCTAAACTGAACTCCTATAAAAATTTCAAAGCAAATTGTTGTACAGGAATTTATGGCTTTTTTTAAAAAGAAAATTAGATCAAGGGGCTCTTCCAGGCCAACAACTACTGACTTCAGGTAATGCGAGCACCTGTCCAGGAAACTATTTTCAGACAAAGATCTTTCAGTGTTCCTGAATCTACCCACCATGGGCAACTTTCTTATGCCTAACACCAGCCTTACCTCCTCCCTGGGTTTAGTCAAAATGAAAAGACTGCCACCTACTGAAATACAGGTAAAGGCATTTGAAATCTTCAGTCATGTTGAACGTAACCATGTGAAGCTGATTGCTTTTTGTTGCAGGCATCACATGTTCTGAGGCATTCCAGGGACAAGAAGGCACGAGGATGATCAGCCCGGGTGTTGGGGGTGGCAACTGACCAGGAATAACTTTCGCACAAACCACTCACTGAGTGGCAAAATAAGGTACTGATAAGGTGATTCAGAGCTGAATATTTAAAGCAGCATAATGAATTTCTTGGGCTATTTCTTAACATACATACTGAGATTGGGTTTCCCTATTCACCTTTCTACCTGCTGAGTGAATTCATCTTTTCTTTGCTAAAACAGTAAAATCAAAATGGCTAGCTAAAGGGTATAGAAAATATCAAATCAAACAGGGACAAATCAGAAAATTCTCGTATGGCTTTCTGCATTTGCATCTTCATGCAGTATCATCCTGCCTCCTGTTATCTATAACTTCACAAATCGCACCCCACAGATCAAAGTGAAGACCCTGCAAAATTCAGATTACAGCAAGCAAGCAACAGTCACATTGCTGACAGCGAATGTTTTTATGGGCAACAAAAGAAGAAAATAATTTTCCCATTAGTCATGATATCCTGAGGTTTAAAGAAAACTTAATGTTAAGAAATCAAATACAAACTCATTAGGAGAAAATAGTAAATCACCTTTCAAATTCACTATTCACTCATTCATTAGTTACAGAAAAAGTACAGATGCAGAAACTACACAACTTACAAAAAGAGGTTACCTGGATGATGCCACGCACTCTGCAAACACACACAAAAAAAGCTTGATTAATGGCTCGACAGCCAATGAAGCTTATTTAAATTCACTCAGGGGGGCAAATGTAATTTACAAACTAAGCTAATAAAAGTCTATTTCTTGAACTACATTAATTTTATTAACTTTGTTGTTTAAATTCCTGATTAGTTAACATTTAAAATGCATTTGCTGTTAAAATTTAATCATTTCATTATTTGAATGTCATCAATCACTTTTAAAAATCTTAAATCATGACTGTTATTTTGTTAATGTGTCAGTTTCTTTAAAAAGAACTTGATTTTATATAGATACGATTCCAATATACATTTCCTGCATATAACATACACATATATTTTAAATTCTCAATAGGTGCATGAATTTTGTATACAAATCAATCACAGCCCTTGAGTGACTTCTGAAGAGCCAAAGTACTAGGTTTGCTATAAAACCTCTAAGGATTCCACTTTCCCCAATAATGAAATACATGTAGCTATGAAAGTTTTCTTTTGATAGAAATAGTAGATGCAGCAGCACAAGTTATTGAGATCTAGTAATTTTAGTAGATGCATACTAAAGTATTTAGGAAGGATGAATTCTGAGGTATACGACTTACTCCCTAAGATTTAGCAAGATAGACCATAAAGCCAGTATCTTAGAATATTTGCTTAATCATCCCTATAACTATTAACAATTTTTAACTCCAGATTTTTAATCTAGGAAAACATGTATTTGTTTTAATATTCTTCCAACTATTCTGTACGTAAGAAAGTTCATGTTATGCGGTACCAGGTGCAGCAGATAGTCAAAAACATCAAAATGTGTGTTCAATATTTTTGAGCAGCACTAGCCTCCATGATGCCATTCTTGCATTTTATTGATGAGTATCTCAGCCTGAACAATAGCTTTATTAGCATGTTCTAACACCAGAATCAATGACACCTAGAGAATCAGTATAGGTCAAGATTTGATATACAAAATTCTGGCCATGATGGAGGCATAGCTGGACATGCTGTGCCTCCTCTCACAACCAAGATTAACGACAACAAAAATATAGAACCAAAAAAAAAGAAAACCCAACCAGGACAGAGAGAAAATTGAATTGCGTCAGAGTCCAACAACGATTTACCCAGACCGGTAAGTGGGGCAGAGTCAGCGGCAGGCGGAGTTGGATTGTGGCAAGATAAGCCAGTGGTGGTCCAGGGCGTGCAGTCACTCCAGGTGCACAGGGGGTGGCGTTGCTGAACAAGGGGAGGCCAGGCGGGGCACACAAGGCAGCAGACTGCAGACACACATTTGTGCAGATAAACCAGGCAAAAACAGGCAGCAAGATAGACTGCGGGGTGCAGGGCCCCAGCACCAGGAAGTGAAACCTAAAAGCACCCATTGAAAATATTCGTAGGGGCTGAGGTGCCAGGAGGGAGTCCCAGCCTCACAGGAGAGTTCACTGGGGAGACCCACTAGGTCCTGGAGTGGGCCCAGGCCCACCCACACAGAAATCAGCACCAGAAGGGCCCAATTTGATAGGGGAAAGAGGCTGAAGGGACTGGAATCTGCGAGACAACACGGAGGAAGTGCCATTGTTCCCTCTCAGACTTGGCCCCCACATCCAGCATCACAACCCAGTGACTGGGCTGCCCCTCCCTGGTGAATGCCTAAGGCTCTGCCCCTCACTATGAAACAGCTGTGAATAGACAAAAAAAAAAAAAAAGAAAGAAAAAGAAACCAAGGATGGTTCAAAAGGGAGAACAGACCAGGGCTCCAGAGCTAATTCATCTGAGCGACCAGGAGGTGGTCAGCCTATCAGATGCAGAGCTCATAGCACTGGTAGCCAACCTATCAGAAGCACAGTTCAAAGCTCTGGTGATTAGGAAGCTCACAGAATTGGTTGATTTTGGTCGCATATTAGAGGAACAAATGGAGGCTACAATAAGTGAAATGAAGAAAAATGCACAGGGAACCAATAGTGATGGGAGGAAAACTGGGACTCAAACCAATGGAGTGGACCAGAAGGAAAAAAGAAACAAACAAACAGAAAAGAAGGAAGAAACATGGATTCAAAAAAATGAGGAGAGGCTTAGGAACCTCCAGGACATCTTTAAACATCCCAACATCCGAATTATAGGGGTACCAGAAGGGGAAGAAGAAGAGCAACAAGTGGAAAATTTATTTGAACAAATAATAAAGGAGAACTTCCCCAATCTGGCAAAGGAAATAGACTTCCAGGAAGCCCAGGAAGCTCAGACAGTCCCAAAGAAGTTGGACCCAAGGAGGAACACACCAAGGCACATCAGAATTACATTAGCCAAGATTCAAATGAAGGAGACAATTCTAGAAGCAGCAAGGGATAAGGGGACAGTCACCTACAAAGGAGTTCCCATCAGACTTTCAGCAGATTTCTCAAAAGAGACCCTCTGGGCAAGAAGGGGCTGGAAAGAAGTATTCCAAGTCATGAAAGTCAAGGACCTACATTCAAGATTGCTCTATCCAGCAAAGCTGTCATTCAGAATGGAAGGGAAGATAAAGCGCTTATCAGATAAGGTCAAGTTAAAGGAGTTCATCAGCCCCTGGCTGGTGTAGCTCAGTGGATTGAGCACGGGCCTGCAAA
>PVKU01017641.1:0-10958 GCA_004027475.1 Anoura caudifer
CATATAAGTTCTTTGAGTCCTCTGTTTCCTATACCATTTTTATCTCTCCACATCTATTTTATGCCTACTGATTCTGCTTCTTTTTCCCTGTATCCCTCCCCATCCCACATTCCCCCCCTGTAGTTCATGTCCATGTGTCATAAGTTCCCCCTCCCCACTGAAATCCTTCCAGTGATGTCCGTTTCTCTGATTCTGTTCCTGTTCTGGTTGTTTGCTTAGTTTTTGTTTTTGTTGTTTTTCTTTACTTTTAGGTTAATTTGTTGATAGTTGTGAATTTGTTGTCATTTTACTGTTCTTAGTTTTGATTTTCTTTTTCTAAGTCCCTTTAATGTTTCATATAATAATGGCTTGGTGATGATGAACTCCTTTAACTTGACTTTATCTGGGAAGCACTTTATCTGCCCTTCCATTTTATTTTTTTTCTTTTCTTTTTTATTTAACTATTTTTATTTTTTAAAATTTGTTTATTTTTATTTTTAAAATTTTAAATATATTTTATTGATTATGCTATTACAGTTGTCCCATTTCTCCCCCATCATTCCCCTCCACTCTGCACATCCCCTCCCACCCACATTCCCCCCCTGTAGTTCATGTCCATGTGTCATAAGTTCTTTAGCTTCTACATTTCTCACACTATTCTTACCCTCCCCCTGTCTATTTTCTACCCACAGTCTATGCTACTGCCCTTCCATTTTAAATGAAAGCTTTGCGGGATAGAATATTCTTGGATGTAGGTCCTTGCCTTTCATGACAAATATTTCTTTCTAGCCCCTTCTTGCCAGCAAGGTTTATTTTGAGAAATCAGCTGATAGTCTAATAGGAACACCTTTGTAGGTAACTGTCTTCTTTCCTCTTGCTGCTTTTAAGATTCTCTCCTTATCTTTAATCTTGGGTAACTTAATAATGATGTGCCTTGGTGTGTTCCTCTTTGGGTCCCACTTCTTTGGGATTCTCTGGGCTTCCTGGACTTTCTGGAAGTCTATTTCCTTTGCCAGATTGGGGAAGTTTTCCTTCATTATTTGTTTAAATAAGTTTTCAATTTCTTGCTGTTGTTCTTCTCTTTCTGGCACCCCTATAATTCAGATATTGGAACGTTTCAGGTTGTCCCAGAGGTATATGAGAGTCTCTTCACTTTTTCAAATTCTTGTTTCTTCATTTTGATCTGGATGGATGTTTATTTTTTCCTTTTGTTCCAGATCGTTGGTTTGAGTCCTGGTTTCCTTCCCTGTCACTGTTGGTTCCCTGAACATTCTGCTTTATTTCACTTTGAGTATCCTTCATTTGTTTTTTTTTTTTTTTTTTTTTTTTTTTTTTTTTTTTTTTTTTTTTTTTTTTTTTTTTTTTTTTTTTTTTTCATTTTTCTACCAAGCTGAATCAGATCTGTGAGCATTTTGATTACTAGGGCTTTACATTCTCCATCAGATAGGTTGGCAATCTCCTCCTTGCTTAGTTCTCTTTCTGAGGCTGCTGTGTTCTTTCATTTGGGCCATATCTCTTTGTCTTGGTGCAGCTGATAGGTTGTTTCCTTTGTTCTGAATAATAACATTAAATTACAATCAGATTTACTTTTTCATTTTTAACTGCTGCATTATGAATTCTTTATTTAATATTTTTATTAGGGAAAATTTCAAACACATTCAGAAGTAAAGAGACTAGTATAATGAACCTGTGGCTCAGTGATTACTAATTCATGGCCACTCTTTTTCATTTATACATCTACCTGCTCCTCCCTTGCTCCTCAGCTTTTTGTGATGCAAATCTGAGCATAATCATTTGTGTTATAAATTATAAATTCACTTTTAAGCAGTTTTATTTATTTCTCTTATCTTAAAACATACTCCTTTGTGTAGAGTAATATTTTTCTTGTATAATAAGAGATACTTCAGAACAGCAATTCTCAAACATTTTGGTCTCACGGTATTTTTATATTCTTAAAAATTAAGGACTCCTGAAAGCTTTTGTTTATGTGGAATTATATTATTGATAATTACTTCATTAGAAGTTAAAACAGAGAATCTTTAAAAATATGTATTAATTTACTTAAAATAACAACATAAAATCTATTAACACATTGATATAAAAAACATTTTTCTAAATAATAACTGTTGTCTAAAACCCCTCCAAAAATGTGAGGAGACGGGCATTGTCTTATATATTCATAAATCTCTTTAATTAAGCCATGTGATCAGTCTATTATGTTGTTATTTTCGATGAAGTGTATGAAGAAAATGGAAACTTACTGTAGTTGGAAAGGTATTTTATTGGCATTTTCAGAAAATTATAGTTATTCTTTGATATTATGCCAGAACACTGCACTCTTGTGAGCAATGAGAGTGAAAAAGATAGATAATATCTCAGTATTATTATAAAGATAGTTTTAACCTTACAGATACTCTGAAAGGGTCTTAGGGATGTAGACATGTCCTCAAACTACAGTTTAAGAACCACTGCTCAATTTCCAGTCAGGATGGCACAATAGGCAGATGTGGCTCACCTCCTCACACAAGCACATCAAAATAACAAATAAAGTATAGAGCAACCATCTTTCAGAACCATCAGTAATTGAGTTGAATGGAAGTCCGACAACTGCAGAATTAAAGAAACCACATCTATCCAGAATGGCAGGAGAGGCACATACACAGAACGGGCTGGTCCCACACCCATGAGTGGTGGATAAAAATTCAGGAGGGATATCTCTAGAGTGAGGAGTCCTAGCCCTATATCATGCCCCTCAGCCCAGGGTTCCAGTGCCAGGAAGATAAGTCCCTACAACTTCTGGCTGCAAAACCCAGCAGGAACTGAGTCAGTAGAAGAAATTGCTGGAGCCCCAAGCAGTTCATCTTAAAGAACCTGCACACAGACTTACACACACAGACTCACTGCCTCTGAATTCCAGCTCCAGGGTAGCAGCTTGAAAGGCACCAGTAGCACACAGGGAGAAACTGAAGTGTGTGGCATCAGGCGAACAGAGGCCATTGTCCTTTTTCTAAACCTTCCCACCACAGAGCCAGGAAGCTTGTGCCATATCTGAGACTCCATCAACCTGGCTAACACTTCTACCTGCCATGGAGATCCCCAGAGACTCCACCCCACCAAACTTAGGGGCCCACCCAAGCTGCTTTTGCATATGAATGGCTGGTCTTCGCTCATGCTGCACAACAGTCCTAAATCCTATCAAACAAGCAACAGCTGGCCTCAGTGAGCCCCAGGTCTGGCACTAGCAGCAGCCAGCTTAGATTCAAAGTTGGCTTCACCCGGGAATCTCCAAGCCCAGTACAAGTAGCAGCCATCTCAGATTGCTTTATAGCTCAGGTAGTTGCCCCAGGCCAAACACAGGTAGGAGCTGACCTTGGCCTGCATCACCTGGGAAACCCCAGGGCCAGTGCACCCAGTGGACAGCTACAGACTACATCAGAGAACCACCACCCTGTCCCTGCACAGCTGATCCTTCATAGAGTGTGGAGGTTGGTGGTCAGTGGTCACAGCCAATATTCTCAGTAGAATGGCCAGGGTAAATCCCTCCCATTGATCTGCCAGTAGCAACCAAGGCTCAACTGCAAGAACAGGGTGTACTAAGCCCACACAAAGGGTGCACCTCAAGTACCCAGCTTGGGTGATAGGGGAGGCTGTGCCACTGGACCCTATAGGATGCCTACATTAGGCCACACTATCAAGACATGGAGTCAAAGCAGCTAGCTGTACCTATTACATAGAAACAAACACAGGGAGACTGCCAAAACGAGGAGACAAAGAAACATGGCTCAAATGAAAGAACAGATCAAAACTCCTGAAAAAGAGCTAAAAGAAATGGAGATGAACAATCTATCAGAGGCAAAGTTCAAAACAGTGGTTATAAGGATGCTCAAGGAACTTAGTGAGGACCTCAACAGCATAAAAAGATCCAGTCAGAAATGAAGGATACACTAATTGAATAACAATTTACAGGAAAACAACAGTAGAGTGGAATGATCTGGAACATAGGAAGCAAAAACAACTAATTAGAACAAGAAGAAAGAAGATTCCAAAAAAAATGAGAATAGTATAAGCAGCCTCAGAGACACCTTCAAGAGGTCCAACATTTGCATCATAGGGATGCCAGAAGGGGAAGAAAAAGAGCAAGAAATTGGAAATATATTTGAAAAAATAATGAAAGAAAACTTCTCTAATTTGGTGAAGGAAATAGACATGCAAGTTCAGGAAGCACAGATTGTCCCAAACAAGATAGATGCAAAGAGGCCAACTCCAAGACACATAATGAAAATGCCAAAGGTTAAACATAAAGAGAGAATCTTAAAAGCAGCAAGCGGAAAGAAGTTAGTTACCTACAGGGGAATTCCCATAAATAACACTGTCAGCTGATTTCTCAAAAGCATCTTTGCAGGCTGGAGGGGATTGGCAAGAAATATTCAGAGTCATGAAAAGCAGGGACCTAGAGCCAAGATTGCTCCACCCAGCACAGATTATCACTTAGAATCGAAAGGCAGTTAAAAAGCATCCCAGATAAGAGAAAACTAAAGGAATTCATCATCACCAAACCATTATTATATGAAATGTTAAAGGAAGTTATTTAAGAAAAGATCAAAACTATGAACAATAAAATGGCAAAAGGTACATATCTATGAACAATTGAATCTAAAATACAAACTAAGCAAACAAGAGCAGAGACAGAATCATGGATATAGAGAGCATTTTGATGGTTGACAGATGGGAGGGTGTGGGGAAATGAGTGAAGAGGTGAGAGGATTAAGAAGTACAAGTAGGTAGTTACAGAATAGCCATGGGGATGTAAAGTACAGTATAGGAAATAGAGTAGCCATAGAACTGTATGCATGACCCATGGACATGAACAATGGTGAGGGGATTGCCTGAGGGAGTGGGGGTTGCTGGGTGGAGGGGGGCAAAGGGAGAATAATCAGGACAACTGTAGTAGCATAATCAATAAAATATAATTTAAAAAGAGAACCACTGCTCTAGAAATACTCTGCTTTAGATACAGTTTCCTCTTTGTTTGAAAAATTTAAGTAAAATATATTTCCTTCAGTTTTATTACAAAGCATTTTAACAAAGGAAGTTAAAAAGTCTCACTATTCAGCGTATCTTATTTAGTTTCTTCTATTCTCTTTAAGTTCTTTTTTTAATTGCATTTTTTTCCATTACCATTTAGTCCCTTAGACCCCGCCCCTTCAGTTCTTTTTGAGACTTCTTTCATCATCTTTCATTTTCCAAATGGGCAGTTTTTTTCTAATTATAAAAAAATTTAGTCAAAATAGAAAATTCTAAAGGAGATAATAGCCCAACATAGCCCTCTTGTTTTGAACTTTTAATGAAACTTTAATTACAATAGCACTCTCCCATAATCCTGTGATTTAAAACTTCTTAAATAAAACTAATGACTTGGGATTCTGTTTTCTGAAAAAGAAATTGGAGGAAGGCAAATTGCCTGTAGTACATTTAATTGAGTTAAGTTTAAATCAAGTCATTTGTTCTGATTGATAATATCTTTTTAGGTAATTGACAGATGGGAGGCCTTCTGGTGTTTTTCTAATTACAGATTTTAGAAGCAAATGTGACCCAAATGAAATGTCAGTATAAGACCTGATCTAATGTAGGTTTGCTTTTTGTTTTTTAATTTGAAAGTGGCAGCTGCAGACTATGAAAGATGTGTGTGAACTAACCGAGCTCTTCATCATTTTTCAGAACCTTCCACTCTCTTCTGGGTCTGATGTGGTTATCTCTAAGATTAACTGCAAGGTTTTCCCCCAGACTTAAAAGATGTTGAGTGGTAAATGGCAAAATTTGGGGGTTTGGTAGTTAAAACAGAAAACTGAGAAAGAAATTTAATTATCTGCATAGTTTTAAAGTCATGTATTTTGAATTCTCTATTTATTAAAGCCTATTAATGATAAATAGTCTTCAACTTACGAACATTTTACTCAATGCATACTTAATTAATCAGTAATGTTATTCCCATACAATTTCCTATTTCCTCTTCTTCAGCTCCACAATTGAAAACTGAAAAATAGGCTTGTTATCTTTGGATCATCCAGGTGTGTTGGGCCCAAAGAATTGTGGCCCAGATGTGAAACCTCTAGAAAAATCAGAGTTCAAAAGTACAGAAAGGGTAAAAAGAGAAACAGGCCGACTCCTTGCGGTGGACTTCTCAGCACCACATATTTCTTTCATTTCTTTATCATTCTTTATTTTCTCTAATAAAACACTTGCTGAAATTCTACCAACTGGGATCCAGTTTGTTTGTTTGTTTGTTTTTTGAATGAGAACTAGCTTGAAGTAGGGCTTTTGCTCCTGATGCCTGAGTTGTGTTTTACAAAGGAATGAGAATTGGAAGTCGGTGTGGGTGTTTGATTCGTGCTGTTTTAAAATTGGATGGGCAATTTTTAGACATGGAGAATGTTTTCGGGGGCAAATCTGAGGAGAATGCTAGCGTAGGAGGTTTCGTGTAGATTGCAGTGCTAGAGGCAGGGGGATAAAGGCAACTTTAGGAGTTTTGAACAAGGTGGGAGTGTGCAAAAGAGAAACTTGTTTTTTTCTTAGGCCAAGGTCCTAAGATTCAACCTTGCACTATTATTATACAGTAGTCCCATTATATAGTCTGGCATGGCAATCAAATCACTTCTTACTTAGTTATTTATTTTTTAATCCTCACCCAAGGATATATTTACTGATGAGAGAGAGAAAGAGAAACAGATCAGTTGTCTCCGTATGCACCTTAACTGGATATCGAACCTGCTGCCTAGGTACCTGTGTCCTGACTAGGGATCAGACCTCCAACTTTTTTGGTATACAGGAAGATATTTTGGTGTCTCCAACCAACTGAGCCACCCGACCAGGGCCTAAACCACTTTTTATAAATTTGTATTTATAGGAAATGTACTAAGTTTTAAATATCCATCTTACAAGTGAATTTTTAGAAACAGTATGTTGGAAGTGAGGCACTACGCAGAGTGACCACACTTAGTTTTCTTTTACTTAGAAAGTGCTGCCTCAGATTTCTGGCTCTGTTTTGCTTTTGCTCTTAACTAAATATATCAGTTTTTATTGTCTTTTCAGTTGGTCTACTAAGAGAACAAAGTAATGTAAATAAGGTTAGAAATAATACACTAGTACTAAAGACAACACAGCTTACTTCTGAGGGAAAACCATCAGTACGAAAGTAGCAGAGGCGTTCTCCATTCTCCGTAGCACAAACTCCTCATTTTGTGAAGATGCCCCTGTTGTGGTCTTTCTTACCTTAGTAATACAACTATCAACACTTTTGGATCCAAGCCACTCTAAACTCCACAAGTACAATAGCTTCCTAACTGGTCTCCCACTTTTCCCAATGCCCAGGGCTGTGTTCAATGAGCATGTTCCTTTTAAATCCATATCAGGCCCTGGCTGGGTAGCTTGGTTGGATCATTATCTTGTACACCAAAAGGCTGTGGGTTAGATTCCTGGTCAGGGCATATACTGGGTTGTGGGTTTGATCTGGTTGGGGTACATACAGGAGGCAACCAACAGATGGTTCTCTCTCACATTGATGTTTCTCTCTCCCCGCCCCATATCCCCCACTTCCTCTCTCTAAGCAGATCCTCAAGTGAGAATAAATAAGTAAGTAAGTAAGTAAATTCATGTCAGATCCTGTTACTCCTCTGCTCAGGGTGCATACAGGAGGCAACTGATGGATGGTTCTCTCTCACACTTGTGTTTCTCTCTCTCTCCCCCCCCACCCCTCCCCCACTTCCTCTCTCTCTAAGCAGATCCTCAGGTGAGCATAAATAAATAAAATAAATAAACAAATTAATAAATAAATTCATGTCAGATTCTGTTACTCTTCTGCTTAAAATTCACCAATAGCTTTTTTTCTCACTCAAGCTGTAAGAAAGAGTCTTTACAGGGACCTGTAAGGCCCTTTGCAAACTGGTCCCAATTAGCCTCTCAGGTCTTAATTGCATTCCAGCCTTGGTGGTCTCCATCCCACCAATGTGTGTCAAGACCTTTGCACTTGCTACTTCCTCTTCCTCCAGATATTTGTATGATTATCCATTCACTTCTTTCAGCTATTTTCTTAAATATCACCCTCTTAGAATGGTTCATCCTGACCACCCTGTTTAAAGTACCGTGTATTCTTACATACCCTCACCCTCACCCAGGCACTCCCTGTCTTCTGTCTCTGCTTTATTTTTGTCGATAATGTTTATCACGATCTATTTTATTTCCTTTATAAAAGTATCTTTTATTGATTTTGCTATTACAGTTGTCCCAATTTTTATGTCCCATTTATCCCCCTCTGCCCTGCACCCCCCAACTTCCAACATTTCCCACCCCCTCACCTTAGTTCATGTCCATGGGTCATACGTATAAGTTCTTTGCCTTCTCTGTTTCATACACTATTCTTAACCTCTTCCCGTCTATTTTATGCTTACCAATTATGTTTCTTAGTTCCTGTACCTTCCCCACCCTTTCTCCCCTTCCCCCTCCCCACTGGTAACCCTCCATGCGATCTCCATTTTGGTAATTCTGTTCCTATTCTATTGTTTGCTGAGTTTTTGTTTTTGTTTTTGTTTTTTAGGTCCAGTTGTTGATAGTTGTGAGTTTGCTGTCATTTTACTATTCTTAGTTTTTGATCTTCTTCCATTTTTTTTAGATAAATCCCTTTAACATTTCATATAATAAGGGCTTGGTGATGATGAACTCCTTTAATTTGACCTTATCTGAGAAGCACTTTATCTGCCCTCCCATTCTAAATGATAGCTTTGCTGGGTAGTGTAATCTCTCATGTAGGTCCTTGCCTTTCATGACTTCAAATACTTCTTTCCAGCTCCTTCTTGCCTCCAAGGTTTCTTTTGAGAAATCAGCTGAAAGTCTTATGGGAACTCCTTTGTAAGTAACTGTCTCCTTTTCTCTTCCTGCTTTTAAGATTCTCTCCTTATCTTTAATCTTGGCTAATGTAATTCTGATGTGCCTTGGTGTGTTCCTCCTTTGGGACTCTCTGGGCTTCCTGGACTTCCTGGAAGTACATTTCCTTTGCCAGATTGTGGAAGTTTTCCTTCATTATTTGTTCAAGTAAGTTTTCCATTTCTTGCTCTTCCTCTTCTCCTTCTGGCACCCCTATGATATGGAACGTTTAAAGTTGTCCCAGAGGTTCCTAAACCTCTCCTCACTTTTTTTAAATCTTGTTTCTTTGTTCTGTTCTGGTTGGATGTTTATTTCTTCCTTTTATTTCAAGTCATTGATTTGAGTCCCAGTTTCCCTTCCTTCTTTGTTGGTTCCCTGTATTTTTTTTCCTTTACTTCACTTTGTGTAGCCTTCATTTCTTCCTTCATTTTGCAACTGAGATCAATCAATTCTGTGAGCATCCTGATTGCCAGTTTTGAACTCTGCATCAGATAGGTTATATATTTCCTCATCACTTAGCTCTTTTTCTAGAGGTTTGATCTGTTCTTTCATTTGCACTGTATTTCTTTGTCTTGGCACATCTGTTAAGTTGTATAGGAGGTGGAGCCTTAGGTATTCATGGGTGGGGGTGGGCAACCCTCTTAGCTATGCTGTGGTGCTGTAGGGGAGGGGTTAGAGAGAGAACAATGCCACTTGCTCGCTCTGCTCTAGCCCCACTTTCCAATGAACTCTCCTGCGAGACAGAGTTTCTCCCGCCTTCTCAACCACCGCAGTATTTTACAGCTAGAAGTTTTCGAGTCCTTAGTTTCCTAGTCAGCCAGCCCTCCCTTGCCTTCTCGGTCCACTGCTTTGCCACTGGTCCTCTTCATCTGCCCAGCTGCCCATCTCTGCCCCTCCTACCTGTCTAGATGAATGTTTCTTTAACTCCTTGGTTGTTGGAGTTACATGCAGTTTGCTTTTCTGGTTAGCTTTGGTTGTTTATTGTTTTTAAATTTATTGTTTTCCTTTGGCTGTGCAAGGAAGTGAAGCTTTTCTACCTACGCTTCCATTTTCACCCCGTTATATTGATATCTTATTTGCTTTTTAAAAAAATGTATTTATTTTCAGAGAGAGGAAGGGGGAGAAAGAGAGGGAGAGAAACATAAATGTAGAAAGGGAAACATCAACCTGTTCCCTCTTGTATGCCCCTAACTGGAGACCTGGTCTGCAACCCAGGCATGTCCTGTGACTGGGAATTGAACTGGTGACCTTTTGGTTTGCAGGTCTGCACTCAATCTGCTGAGCCACACCAGCCACAGCTATTTGTTGTTTTTTTAAAGTATATTTTATTGATTATGATATTACAGTTGTCTCATTTTCCCCCCTTTGTCCACCTCCACCCAGTACCACCCTTTTCTCCAGCAATCTCCCCCCTTAGTTCATGTCCATGGGTCATACATATAAGTTCTTCAGCTTCTCCATTTTATACTACTCTTAACAACCCTTGTCTATTTTGTACCCACCAATTATGTTTCTTAAACCCTGTACTTATTTCCCTATTGTTCCCCTTCCCCCTTCCAGCTGATAACCCTCCAAATGATCTACATATCTATGACTCTGCTCCTGTTCTAGCTGTTTGCTTAGTTTGTTTTTGTTTTTTAGACTTAGTTGTTGATACTTGTGGGTTTGTTGTCATTTTAATGTTCATAGTTTTGCTCTTCTTTTTCTTAAATAAGTTCCTGTAACATTTCATATAATAAGGGTTTGATGAAGAGGAACTCCTTTAACTTTACCTTGTCCAGGAAGCATTTTATCTGCCCTTCAATTCTAAATGATAACTTTGCTGGATAGAGTAATCTAGGTTGTAGGTCCTTGCTTTTCATCACTTTGAATACTTTTGGCCAGTCCCTTCTTGCCTTCCAGGTTTCTTTTGAGAAATCAGCTGACAGTTTTATGGGAACTCCTTTGTAGGTAACTCTTTCCTTTCCTCTTGCTGCTTTTAAGATTCTCTTTATCTTTAACTTTTGGCATTTTAATTAAGATTTGTCTTGGTGTGGTCCTCTTTGGGTCCACCTTGTTTGGGA
>PVKU01017642.1:0-10959 GCA_004027475.1 Anoura caudifer
GTGCCCGTCCGCACCTCCGCTTTTTCCTGCCGCGACTCCGCCCCTCTTACCGGTCTGGATGAATCGTTGTTGGACTTCCAAACAGTTTGATTTTCTGAGATCTGGTTGTTTTCTTGTTTCTATATCTTTGTTGTCCTTAATTTGGTTGTGAGAAGAGACACAGTGCGTCTGCCTATGCCTCCATCTTGGCCGGAAGCTCTAAATTTTTTTCTTAAGCAGATGTGACTTGAAATTATAATGTAAGCCAATAGAAAAAGTTGATTCCTGAGAGCTCGAAACATTATAAATGAGGAGACAGTTTTTTTAATTCCTTGTAGATGACATGATTATCTACCAAGTAAATCTAAGAGGATAATATGAACCCCCCCCCCCCCAGCTCAATAAGGGTTAAGTTAGTAGTCAGTTGAAAGATAATTATGGGCATTTCTGCTGTAATGCAATTGACGTGTTCCTGAAAATTCTGTTTTGCAGATTTGCACATTTAATAAAATAGGGATTTTGAGAAAAGCAGGACTGAGGCACACACACAAAACTTAGGAAATTTAAAACCAGAGTAGCAAGCAAAACAATAACAATCATAGTAAAATGTTAGCTTGTTTAATAACATCCTGAAAGTATAGAACTTTACTTTAGGAGGAAAAAGAAATTTGGTAGAAGGTGGTATAAGAAATAGTTGAAGCCATTTAGTTATGGAAATAAGGATAAAATGTACAAAGATCAAGTTGGACTGTGAAAACATTCTCAAAACAAAGTGGTGCAAAATTGGCCAAAGGGAAGAAGGGGTGAAGGGTGTGCAGCACGAAGGATTCTTCCCGTCCGTCCGTGGCCTGTTGCTTTAGCTGGTGCACAACACCGTGCTAGGGGAAATGGCGTTTGATAAAGGGACCTTCGCATTGTATTGCCCTGGTTCCCTAGTTACCAATTGTGAGTGAGACAGTTCATCTTACAGAAGCAAACTTTTTAGCAAACAGGCCTGTTTTTGTAAAATCAGTTTTTTTAAATTATATGCCATCTATAGCCATTTATAAAAATAGTGGGAAACAGCATCATTGAGAAATACCTAGGAACACATATGTACTAACAATTGTGTGGAGTCTCTATGGAGATTACTTTAAAATTTAACAAGGAATTAAACAAGCAGATTGGATGGGAAGATTTAATACCATACAGATGTCAGTCCTCATTCAATGAATTTGCATTTTATGTGATTCAGTGCAGTGGATGTGATGCTGGATATTTTCTGTTTGCCGCTGCAGATGTAATCTCCACTCTCTGACTTTAAGGATCAATAGGTTTCCATGGAGATTTTCAGTAGACTCCACCAGGGAGTGTCCTGGGGGAGAATATGGGGTGGGGGAAAGAGAGTGACCTTAGGGTATTTTTTTTTTCTTTAGAGTATTCTCTGTGGCATGATTCTGAGCTGTGACTTTTGATCCAAGGTCCAGCCCCAGTCAAGAGGGTCTTGTCCATAAGAATCTTCGTGGACTCTCTTTCCACTTTCAAGAAACTGTCCCCCTGTTCTTTTGGCTAAGGATGGCTGCCATTTCATGGTTACTAGTCCTGGGTTACCGTTCACATTACTGTATGTGGTCTCAGTTTTGTGGCATTTCCAACTAATCATGCAGTTCACTAACTAAATATTTGTGAAATCATGGGAACCATCAGCAATCGGCAAATACTCACTGTTAGCATGATGCCACTTCTGATTCTTCCTTCTCAACACAAATAATCTTATTTGTATCCTAGGAAGTTATTACCTCCATGGATAGCTTCAAATGCTACAATCACATTTGGCAAAAGGAGAAAGAAGAAACTATTATGACATTTATTATGAAAAACCCCTTGCTTCCTGAATTTGAATCCCAGATTATCTATTTCCAAAACCTAGAGCAGAAAATTAATGCTGAGCCTGAATATATCTGTGTGGGTGCCATCGCTCTGTACACAGGTTGGTTTATTTTCTCTCAGACAGCTATAAAAATTCAACAGCATTGTTCTGCCTCTTTACCAAGATTAGTATTTCAGGGAGTTGTAGCTGTCTTAAAGATTGACTTTCTTTTTATGGGCCTCAAGCTTTAAGACCAATTTGTAGACTTGTTTTTAATTCCCATCTGCATAATTATGTATTGTGGACTATTTTTAACACTTTGCTGCTAAACCTTGAAAATAAATGCTAATTCAGAGAAAGGGGGTCTGTTATATTTGCAATTAAATTTTACCTTTTCTTTACTTTTTTAAGGATTTTGTTTATTTATTTTTAGAGAGGGGGAAGGGAGAGAGAAAGAGAGGGAGAGAAACATCAATGTGTGGTTGTCTCTCACGTGCCCCCTAGTGAGGACCTGGCCTGCAGCCCAGGCATATGCCTTGACTAGGAATTGAACTGGTGACCCTTTGGTTCACAGGCCAGCACTCAATCCACTGAGCCACACCAGCCAGGGCTACCTTTTCTTTAGTAAATAACTGGAAAGAACTTCAAGCTTACCTTCAATGGTTTTGATATGTACTTTTTTTTTTTTTTAGCATTTTGAAATGTGTTTTCAATGACTGGAAAACAAGCTTTATATAATGATAAAGAAAATGATTTTTTTCCAGTTTGACTTTTCTTGTGTTTAGAGGGCTATTCATATGCAAAATATTTACTGTTGGTGAAGAGTTGCACTGGGTCTTCTTATATTGGTTCAAGCTTTCCAAACTGAACTGTGGGCCCTTGGGTTTACAGCCGACTTGAAGTTCACCTTGACTACTGAGACAAAGGCCTGGATGGTTGTCATTGGCCGCCACTGTAAAAAAAAATACAGGAATGAGATGGAAAACGTTTTTACACTTGTGGAAGACTTCAGTAAGAAACTGAATCGCCCAATTCAAGACCTAGATGATATTCGGATTGCTATGGCAGCACTGAAGGAAATCAGGGAGCAGCAAATTTCCATTGACTTTCAAGTAGGACCTATTGAGGTAACTGATAATCATTTGTTCACGATAAAATTACCTCATGTTGGGTGAGATGAGCTGAAATCCCAACCGTATGTGGACTAGAGGTATTGGATGCTAAACCTAAGAGCAACGATTTCAGTAAAGATGGAATCTAACCCTTATAGGGCACCTTTTGTGGGCCAGTATTAGACCCTTAGGGATAGAACCCAAGATGAGGATTTCTGGAAAAGTGATTTACCAATGAGTATTCACCAGAGAACAGGAGTGAAGGAAACAGGAAAGTGTGAGGTCAGGTTCGGGGTTGAAAAGTGAGGATGTGATCTTAGCTGTAGATTGATTTCCACCTGATCCCATGGGGGGGCAGAGAAGCATGAATTGTATCACACAATTTTTTCCACCTCGAGGCAAGGAGACTGCCCTTTGTCCCCCTAAGTCTGTTGGTCATGGACCATAATCTCCCTACGAGGGCTCCCATTCAGCTGAGAAGAAATTCCTAGGAAGATGGTAGTATGATCCTCACAGCCAACACGCCTAGCAGTTGGGGACACAGGACATGGATGGGGTATCCATCCGTGCATAACTCTGTATTGACTCGTTTAATCCTTCCTGCAACCTCCACTTTACGTACAAGGAAACAGAGGGTCAAAGAAGTTATGCAACTTGATTAGTGTTGTACATTACTGTTGTTTTTATTATTGCACTATCTTTTCTAGATGAAAATGTTTTATCAGGAATGGCCTACTGTATTTATTCTTTTAAATGACACATATATTTGTAGCATGAAAACAATTCCAGACATAAAAACATTGTCTTTTCCCCACACTGTAGCTTGCATGTCTGGACTCATACTCTGATGTTCAGGATCATACTCTAGTCTCACATATTTTGGACCATCTTTGAATTTTTCGAAATTTCAAATTACCATGAACACGGTGCAGATGACTGCACAGATGAACTTCTGCTGTGGTGGGTCAGGGAGATCACATGGTCCACTGTGGTCTTCTTGGGAATGGAAAGAAACATCAAGGCAGAGTCCCTGTTCTGTGCAGGACCAGGGGAGTCACTGGGGTATGTAAGAAGGTCCAGTAACTGACAACCCTGCTTTCTCCATGTGAGAGTTAAGACAAAACTATTAGTCAAGTAGTCAAGACCAAAATACAGTCTTTGTTATGGATAGGACTTATTTGGAAGACATGATTTTGTGTATAACTCTCATATTCCCATTATATCCTCCACCCCTACCCCGTACACACACGTGGGCTTGTGAGTGCTGAATCCCAGAACTGGACCCACGCACCCACCAGAGGCAGCACTGGAAAGCTGCAGGCGTCCGGAACCTGCACCATTTTATTGAACGGGGCTGCCAGTCAGAGGCATGCCTCCAAGGAGAAACAGGGAAAGAGGGAGAGGGGCCCTGGGCTGTGTTTTCCTGAAGTAACAGTCTTTTCCCAAATCAACAATGAGATACTCATCCTACCTCTATGGGGAGAACTAACGGTAGGAGAAGGGGCCAGGGATATTTAGGGAAAGTTTTTTTTTTCCCTCATGAAAACCAACCCTTGCCTCATTTTAATGTTCTAGCCAAGAGGGTCATCCAGGATTTTGCATTCTGAGGGAAACGATGTGGCCCAGGCTGTGATTCAAGAACATCCTCTGTGTCTTACCATTGGAACCTCTTACCAGCAAGTGAAATACGAGACAGATACCTTTCATTTGTATAATGATTTATAGTTTTCAAAATGCATTTAAAATGATATCTTTTTTCTTATTTTCCTTTTTAATTGTTGTTCAAGTACGGTTGTCTCTATTTCCTCCCACCACTCTCTCCATTCCAGCCATCCCCACCTCCCACCGTTGATCCTACCTCCCTTTTAACATTATATTTTTGAGGTTCACAGAAATACTGTGAAGCAGTCAGGGAGTTTTCCCATTTTAAAGATGAAGAACTGAAGTTCAGGGGCTCAGCTGCTCACTTAAGCTTTTACAATTTGCAATTTGAGTAACTCTCTGGGCAGGTCCTGATAATGCCAATCTTTCCCGTTCTAATGCTTTAGTGAGTGACTGTGTGTAGATTTATGCATCTGATGGAAAAAAATTAAATTTTTCTTCTTTTATGTAGGAATCCTATGCGCTGCTTAACAAGTATGGGCTTCTGATAGCAAAGGAAGAGATGGATAAAGTCGATACCCTGCGTTATGCTTGGGAGAAGCTTCTAGCACGTGCCAGCGAAGTTCAGAATGAATTAGTCTCACTGCAGCCCAGTTTCAGGAAAGAGCTTATTAGTACTGTGGAAGTCTTCCGCCAAGACTGTCACCAGTTCTATTTGGACTATGATTTGGTACGACTCTAGCTTTTTTTGTGTATTTTCAGGGAAGAGTGAATAGAGCATGCAAGAGTGTGTGTGTGTGTGTGTGTGTGTGTGTGTGTGTGTGTGTATGTGGGTGTGTGTATGTGTTACATGGGCTCCTGATGTGGATCCTGGCTCCTAGGGTCTGAGTGTTGTGGATGAGATACAAGTCAAATTCTCCTGAGTTCTGTGGAGGAAAAGGGACAATGAGGCTTTTCTCTCAAGAGGAGAAAAAGCCTCGGAGCGCCTTGGCCACTCTCTCAAGAGGAGAGTGCCTTGACCCTTGCCTTGGCAAGCTTTTATTGGGTTCAGTTTGCACAGGAATACAGGGTGTATGCATAAAGCTCATCAGCCATTGTCACACAGAAGTGATTAAACAATAGATAACATTCAAAGAACTCTGAGGGCATATTCTAAGTCAGGGTCAGATAGTTAAAGGGCCTTAAAACTTTGGGGAACAAACTCACTTCCTGCTTGGACCCTTATCATTTAAGTTGAGGGTATTAGCAAAGTAGGTTTCATAGGATTTTATGCATTCTTTCTTAGGCCTGATCACCCTGGGGAACCTGCCCTTTTCAGCACAGGGCAGCACCCACCTCCAGCATTGTTTCAGGCTTAAGTCAGCAGGGGAAGTAAGGCAGCCAAGAGATTAGGAGACGTCTTGCAGACAGAATGAGAACTCAGGCTATGTCAAAGCCGAGGGGTGAGGGTCCATCACCCCCTTTTTCGATAGCCCCCCAAGTCCTTCCCTGGGGCCTTTGTGACCATGCCTGTCTTAGGTTGTCCCTCTTTTCAGGAATCTTACCTGTTATTGGCTAAACAGTCAGCGGCCCGGGGCCAAGCAGGGTGAAGAGAAAGGGGGCAGAGGTGGTGCCCCTACAAGGAAGTTAAGCTTTGTCTCCTAAGTGGCTTATGGTCCCAAGGTCCTTTACTCAGCCTTAGCCATGGGGGATTACAGCTTCTGAAACCAGGCAGGGCAGTTCCCAACAGGCTCCCACTTCTGGTACACTATGAATGAGCAATGTCCACACTGTCCTGTCCTCGCCGGCCCTGCTCAGCTCCTGCAGACTGATGCCTACGGCTTCTTTTATGTTGTCAATCTGTCTCATGTTTAGTCTTTCTTCTTTCTTGTTGCTTCCCATTTTCCACAACATTACTGTCTTTTCCAAAAAAACCTGCCTTCTCATGATGTGCCCAAGCAGGACAGCTTCAGACTGTCATTCAATTTGTCATTTTGCCTCCAGTCATGTTTCAGACTTAATTTGCTCTAGGACTCACTTGTTCATCATTTTGGCAACCAGGGTGCGCATAGGGCTCTCTTTTAACACCATTTTCCAAATGAGTCAGTTTTTCCAACCAGCCTTCTTTACTATCCCACTTTTGTGTCCACATTTAGTAAATAGGAATACAAGGGTGTGGATTCAAAATGTGGTTATTGTTTAACAGTTGTTTCAAGTTTAATGAAATTCTATAGGAATGGGAATTTAATTTTCATAAAAGCAAAGCCATTTTCCTTTCACAATTCTTTCCTCTTAGAGTTCATGCAGAATTATTCAATAGGAAATGGGGAATTTAAAAGTGCTGTTTATATTACATCATTGGATTGTTACTGAAGTAGTTTGGTAGATTTTGAAACTTGTGTAGACAAAAACTATCTACGTACAGTTACAGTGGTCCTCCTTCCCATGGCACTCATTAGCTCCACAAGTACTGAAGAGTGCCCTGCATGTTCCAGGCACTGCCTTTGGGGCCAAAGACACAAGAGTGGACAAGGCAGATGGAGTCCATATTTTATCACATGTATGTGAGTTTTAGTGCAGAACCTTCTGCTGGGAATGTACTGTGTAGTGAAACCCATTTCTAGCTGATTATTATATGCTACAAAAGGGCAATAAGTAGAGCATAGGGTAAAATATGTTCCTATGAACTAGTGGCCTGCCAAACTACAGCGTTAATGAAGTTAGGGAATTTGTCCCATGCACCAGCTTCGTGGGTGAAGAAGCACAGCGATCCACCTATTTAAGGTGTTCTAATGCAGGAAAACCTGACTGGAATGTTGAGATTGTGGTTACTTTACAAATAGCTGCTAGAATGGTTAAATCTGTGAGATTTTTGGCATTAGTGCTTTAGTTCAAAAGCAGACATCATATGTGCTTCTTATAGAGTAGTTACTAACCTTTGCCCTGACATCTAGGAAGTGAATGGCACCTATTTTTAATTTTGAAAATTTCTTGACATATGGAAGTTATGCCATTAACTTGGAGTGAGGCTTGAAAATGTTCCCAAATGAGTTACTTTCCTGAGTCCTTTTAAAATGAAAAACTGGTTCTTATCATGTATATGACATGCATGAACACTAACTTTGATGTTCATGGAATTTGTATGCAAATGAGTTATTCTGTTTTACAGTTATTATAACTCTTTGTTTCAGAATGGTCCAATGGCCAGCGGCTTGAAGCCCCAGGAAGCCAGTGATAGGCTTATCATGTTTCAGGTAACCTTTTTAGTTTCCATGACCTCCTACACAACCGAAACCTTAATGTGTTTTAAACTCATAATTTCCCCCATGAACAAGAAAGGATTATTGTGGAATATGGTATGTGCTTACATTAAAAAACTATGATTTGCTATGGTTACAATTAGAATTGGTTTCTATGCAATTAATTACACTCAGTATTTTTCTTTTAAAAATTTTTTTTATTGTGGTTTTTTTCACATTACTATTTAGTCCCTTTACACCCCCTCCCCTCAATCACCACACTGTTGTCCCTATATGTACCCAGAGTTCATACATTGGTGATTTTCTGATTTGCCAGTCTTCATTTTCCTTTGCATGTTTGTTCATGTATAAATTCTTTTGGTAAGTTTTTCACTTGTGTCTTTATTAGAATCAATTTGATAGTATCTATCGGAAATACATCACCTATACTGGGGGAGAGGAGCTTTTTGGTCTGCCAGTTACCCAGTATCCTCAGCTTCTCGAAATAAAGAAACAGCTGAATTTCCTCCAGAAAATATATACTCTGTACAACAGCATTATAGAAACTGTAAATAGCTATCATGATATCCTATGGTCAGAAGTGAATATTGAAAAAATCAACAATGAACTTTTAGAGTTCCAGAACAGGTGAGAAGTTAAATGTTTAACATGCTCAGAGCTATTAAACCTCAAATGCTTTCTTGTTTGATTGGCTGTCAAGTTCTCTTTTCACCCAGATGTGCTGTAAGCACGTTATGCTGCATTGCAGTTGTCCGGTTGACACCACCCTTGTCAAATGCTATTTATTCATTGCCCTGTGTGTGTACACAGGAGGGCAGTGACATCCGTTAAGCTGGGATGAATCTTGTCTGGGGCTTTTCTGCAGCTTGGTGGAGCTGATATCTATCTATATTATACTTACCAACCACTCAAAAGTTAATGTTAAATGATTTCCTGGAATAAAAGCAAAAGCCCAATCACTTTCTGCGTCCTGTTTAATATTGAACCCAGAGATAATGGAGGGTCATTTGTTGTATTTTTTCTTTTGGTCCCCAGCCAGATACTTTCTCTGCTGTGCTATGTATTTGGTAGAGAGTCTCAAGATGTGTTTGTAGAATTGAATTAAATCAAGAGGCACCTCTATCCTTTAAAATAATGCCCTTTTATCTAGTTAGTGGTTTGGGAGGAATAATTGTTATAAAATGTACTAACAGGTATTGTCTGACTCATGAGATTTAAAAATGTTATCGGTATTTGAAATGACTATATTTGATAGAAATGCTGGCAGACAATCTTGGACTTGGATTTCTGGGCTCGATTCGAATGAACTTTCCCGGTGCCTTCCCTTCACAGGTGTCGGAAGTTGCCCCGGGCCTCGAAGGACTGGCAGGCCTTTTTGGATCTGAAGAAGACCATCGATGATTTCAGCGAGTGCTGCCCGCTGCTGGAGCACATGGCCAACAAGGCCATGATGGAGAGGCACTGGGGAAGGATCGCTGCTCTCACTGGGCACAGCCTGGATGTGAGGAATGAAGCTTTTAAGTTAAGAAACATCATGGAGGCACCACTTCTGAAATACAAAGAGGAAATAGAGGTACAGCTGAGAGACAGCATGCTGGGGTGGGGGGCTGGAAGGACCCGTGGAATTTATTTGATAGTATTCCTACATTGTGGAATGTTGCATCAGTATACCATGCCAGGACAATTAAAACTTTTTTTTCCTGGCATCCAAATGTTAATTTGTTAAGCAAATGGTTATGTGACAAGTTCTGTGCTAAGTGCTGGGGACATAGGTTGTATCTCTGCATTCATAGTTCATTAATTAATTTGTTTAATCAAATATTTATACAAATAAGGATATAGTTACAAGGTGCGGTAAGTACCATTGAAGGAGAAGTATGATGGCCTATGAAGTCACTACAATAAAAGGGGCTTGACCTGTCAAGGGGGTGGGAGAAGGATGATAAAGGTAGGACAGGGTAGGGTGCGTGCACAGAACCGGCTGTATAAGGGGAGTGTGCTTGTGTTGTGGTGATGAAGGGCTTGGAAAATATAAAAAAGACAATGCCAGGCAGAGATAAAAGCATGCGTGCAGGGTCTGAGGTGTTTGTGGGGGGCCATAAGTAGGCCGGAGCATCTGGGGTTGGGCCCGGGTAGAGAGAAGATTGCTGAGACAGGGGAGGTGTGGTGGGGCTGGAACAATTGATTGATTTTAGGCTTTGGAGGAATGAGGAGTCATCTGGAAGGTGTACTTTGAGCAGCAGATGCCATGGTTAGATTTTCATGTTATAAAGTTTACTCTGGTAGCTCTGTGGAGAAAGGATTAGAGGAGGGCAAGAGGGATGATAGGAAAACCAGTTGGGAAGTTATAAGAATATCCAAGGCAAGAGATGATGGTGTGTTGGATGAGTGGGCAGTTAGTGAAGCTGGAGAGGGGAGGAAAGATTAAAGAGATCTCTAGATGGTAAAACTGGCTAGAATTTGGTGCTGGAGGAAACATGGTAGGAGAAACAAGGGAGAGGGGCTAAGGATGAACCATAGATTTGCTGAGAGATCTAAATGGATGATGGGGGCTTATCGCTGAGCTGGGAATATTAGAAGGGAATCAGGTTGAGTGACAACGTACAAAGACTGTGAACTTGATTTTGGGCATGACTCTGATGTTACGTAAATTGTGTTTGGAGTTCTCTTATACGTTTAAGTAGCGAAATCCAGTAGGCAAATTGGATGGGGGTCTTGCCTAGAGATATGAAAGAGGGATAGAAAAGCTCAGCTAGAGAGGGAGTAGAGCATGAGGTGAGGTGAGAGCAAGAGCTGGACTCAACTTGTGGTCCAGGAGAAAATAAAGCTGTAGATGAGAGTGGGAAAGTGCTCAGAGTTGGGAAGAAATCAGGTTTCTGCTAAAGCCTTCCTCTCAGACTGCATGGATTTGAGTTAAATTGGAGACACATTAGATTTTGAGTCTGGTTAAAGTTTCAGAACTTAAATGTTTACTGCATATTTTTTTTTAATTATATTTTATTGATTATGCTATTACAGTTGTCCCATTTTCCCCCCTTCATTACCCTCCACCCTGCACACCCCTCCCACCCACATTCCCCCCTTTAGTTCATGCCCATGTGTCATAAGTTCTTTAGCTTCTACATTTCCCACACTACTCTTGCCCTCCCCCTGTCTATTTTCTTCCTACCATCTATGC